>BHFT01033537.1:0-10667 GCA_004320025.1 Laticauda laticaudata
TACACATACATATACACATACACATACACATACATATACATATACATATACATGTATATATATATATATATATTCAGCATATATATATATATGCTGAAATCCTCTTACAAATATTCCTAGAGACTTGGATTACATTATAATATGATTACGTTTACTTAAATTGTGATATTGCATATCAGGAAGCAGAATCTTGCTTAAATAATGCTACCATCATTTGAGGTCATATTGTACATAAGCATGAATGGCATGAAGAAAGTAAATCAGAATGTCCTGTATCAAAATATTCAGATCCATTTAAACTAGATCTTTTTGTGTTTGCTTTTAATTGTTAAATTGCAAATTGAATCTCACTTCAAATCTGATCTTGACTGACCAGCAATTATTATTCATATAATTAGACAATTGTCACAATCATATGGTCATGCATTTAGAAAATATATTTCAGACTGTTTAGAGCATAAACAACATTTCACTTGTCTATCCATGACTGTTTTACAAAGTTTTAGACAGCTGTTATGTTTATTCCCATACCATTTTTAAAAATGATTTTCCTGAAAAATTATTTTAAAATTAGTTCCATTGCCACTTTTCTCAGAATGTATTTGTTCAGAACTAGAAGTCAAAAGCAGTTAGACTTTTGCAACTAATTTGGCCACTGGGATATCTTTTAACATACATTCACACACAAGCAACTCATTTCCAGGGAAAAGAAATTGAATATGGTATTTTAGGCTAAATACATAATTATTTGAAATACAGCATTACTCAATGGTCTTACCATGAGTTATATTGATGCTTTGCCAAAAAAATAGTAAAGTTATCCTGTAAATACCTGTTCCCCCTTCGCTTTGACTAAAATTATCTCCATGGTTCTATTATTCCTTTGCTATTTTCACTTGCATTAACACACTCACTGGTTTCTGTTAGATCACGGGAATGAGACTCAGGATACCAGCATAGTAACCAGTTGTCTTTACTTCATTCTAGGACTGCATGCCAAAGAAACCACAGCAGCTCTTTTACAGTCGGGCTGCTCATGGCTGTAGCCAGTGATGGCTCTTCAAAATTTCTGCCGCCATGGACCGACAATTGCAGGTGAGTATGTTAATACATAACACCCCTCCCCAAATGGTCCAGTCCAACCAATCTGAGCCTGGCCTACCATATGTAATCATGTAGGTAGGCAGGGCTTTGATGGGTTCGACCAGACCTGTGCAACCCAGTTACGGTTTGGCCGTTGGACTGTTTGGATGCATCTGTTGTTCCTCCTGTCCTTCTTGAAACCTCCTGGAAGGTTGAGTTGGCCATGCTGCTCCTGCCAGGAATTTCCTAGCCAGTTGAGTTGGCCCAGCCACTCTTGCCAGGGGCTGCTTTCCCACGATCCTTCTGGACCTGTTCCTGTCTCCCTGATCTGCCTTCTTTCCTGATCTCAGGTACGTGCTTGCATTTTCCAACCAGGGCTAATGTTGGTAGTGGTTGTTGTGTGTTTGTAGTTGTCAGGGTTTGTTCTGTTGTTTTTCTTGCTTGTGGAGGGTCTTCCTCTCTCCTTGTGTTTTGTCTGTTTGAGGGGTCTCCCCCCTTCTCTGGTTGTGTTTTGTTGCTTGATGGGTCTCCCTCCTCCCCTATGGTTATGTTTGAGGGGTCTCCCCCCTCTTCCCTGGATTTGTTTTGTTTGTTTGAGGGTTCTTCCCCCTCTTCCATGGGTTGGTTTGGATCACTCTTCATAATTCTAGATCTGAGTTGGTCTATGTGTCTCTTCCAGCTCCTACCATCTGTGGTGTCTATCCTGTACGAACAGGGTCCGGTTTTCTGGGTCACCTTCGCCGGTATCCACAATGATTCCCTCCGTAAGGTCTTTTGCGTATACTTGGTCCCCTGTTTGAAATGTGCGGCAATTACTGGAGGAGTCCACTGGTTTTTCTGGGCTATATGTGAGGTGCAGTCTGTCTAGATGTGATCTTAGTTTCCTCCCCAATAGTAACTCTGCTGAACTTTTATTCATTGTGGCAATGGGTGTCATGTGTTGTATGCTTGGTAGTTTATCTATCTTTTCTTGTGTGTCCCCAGGCCCCACCTTTTGTAATGTTTCCTTTGTGTAACATACCATGCGTTCTGCCTGTCCATTCATCGATGGGTGTCCTGGCACTGTCCGTGAATGCCTTATCCCATGTTGTGCTAGAAATCACAGGGTAAGGTTATTGGGAGTGTTTCGCTGTATTGTATTAGTGTGCTGTCTGATGTGATCAAGTTTTTTATTTCCTGGAATGATGTTTCTTCCCGTCACCCACAGGCCAAGGTTGCTTTCTTGTCAAGCAACCTGTGTAGTGGTTCTGCAATGGTTGCTTTCTGTGGTAGGAATATATTATAAAAGTTAATGAGTCCTAAGAAAGCTTGCAGATCAGTTTTATTTGCAGGTCTGGGAGCTTCCTTGATTGCTCTAACTTTATTTTATGTGTGGTGGATTCCTTCACTGTCTATAAGGTGTCCCAGGAATTCAACTTTGCTGGCAGATGATTGGCACTTCTCCTTTTTTAATTTCAGTCCTGCCTCCTTGAATTTACTTGAGACTTCCCTTAGGCAGTCCTGCAATTGTTCTTTGTCCTTGGCTGATACAAGGACATTGTCAAAGTATGGCACCACCCTTTTTATCCCCTTCAATAGGCATTCCATTAAGCTCTGGAACACCCCTGGGGTGACGCTGACACCAAACTGTAATCTGTTGCATTTGAATGCCCCCTTGTGTGTTACAATTGTCTGGGCTGCTGCTCCTTCGGGGTCTGTGTTGGTAGGCCTGTGTGAGGTCTAGTTTCACAAAGATTCCCCCCCACAAGGGAATGTAATAGATGCTGTACCACTGGGACAGGGTATGCACTTTGTTGGAGTGCGTGGTTAAGGGTTGCTTTGTAGTCTCTGCAGATGCGCACAGAACCATCTGGTTTAATTGGAGTAACAATTGGGCTTTCCCACTTTGTGTGGTCAATTGGCTCTAGAATCCCTTGTCTGATGAGTTTATCCAATTGCTCATCGATCTTTGGTTTCAATGTGAAAGGATCCCGCCTCGCCTTTCACCTTATAGGGGCTATGGTTGGGTTTTGATTAAAGGAAATTGGGGACCCCCGGTACTTGCCCAGCTCTCCATCAAACATGTCTCAGAATTCTTCTATCAGGTCCTCTTCCCACTCTGTCTCAGTGACACCGTTTATTCCTGTGATTTTGATTTCCAATGGTGCAAACCATTTGAGTCCCAGTAGGCTTGGCCAGTTCCGGTCAACTATGGTTAGTGGGAGGACTCTGGTGTATTTTTGAATGGTACTTTGAATTTTCCAGTGTCCACTATGGGTATTTTGTTTCCCTGGTAGTCTTTCAGTGTCAGTGTTTTTTACATTCCAGTCCCTTCTGCCATGTTCTGGATGGAGTTTACCCCTTCGCCTTCCTCATTGTCTTCCAATGTGGACTCGATGTCCTTGTGGTGGGTTGTGATGGTGTTTTGAGGGATTTCCGGTGGTGCTTTATTCATTTTCCTCATGGCGGCCACCGATTTCTGCATTGCTACTGCTGCAGTAGCCTCTTCTATTGCTTCCTTGAGTGTTATTTGGGGTTTTGTTAATAATCGACCTTGTAGTGTAAGATCTCTCAGTCCCAGGACCACTCTGTCTTTCATGTCTTCATCCATGTTAAGGAATTTGCATGCTCCAGCAATGTCCCTCAGAGTTGCAATGAAGTTGTCGATGTTCTCACCTTCTTTTTGGTCATGCCAATAAAATTTATGTCACTTGATGAGGCAGGAAATGGTTGGTGTGTAGTGAGCCCTCAGTATTCTTTCCAGGTCTGGCCAGGCCATTGTTTTCATGTTGGTGGGTGCCACTAATACTTTGGCCATCTTGAATATGGCAGGACCACAATGTGTGAGGAAGACGGCTCTGTTCCTGTGTTCGGATTTGTTATTGATGTTGCTCCCTTAGAGGAACATGAGGAATTGGTCGATGTATGATTCCCAGTCTTTGATTGCTGGATTGAACGGTGTGGGTGCCATCTTATTTCTGGTCATTTCATCTCAATGAGTTGCCAGTGTTTGTTGGTCGCCATGTGCTCTCTGGTTCCCTTTGTCTCAGTATCCCACCTTCGTTGCCAGTGTTAGATTGCGGAATGAGACTCAGACACCAACATAGTAACCAGTTGTCTTTACTTCATTCTAGGACTGCGTGCTGAAGAACCCACGGAAGTCCTTTTACAGTTGGGCTGCTCATGGCTGTGGCCAGTGACAGTCTTCAAATTTCCCACCACCATGGACCGAGGTGAGTATGTTAACACATAACAGTTTCAATGAGATTTAGTCCCCAACAACTATTTATGAGTGTAACCAAATATAAAAAGAGTTTTGCTGCATCAAATCAATGGCCAACAGTTAGTTCAACTTTCTGTTCCAAACTGGTTATTCAGCTCAGTTCTATTTGGGAAATAAATATGCAGGATTCTAGCACATGCATGCATATTATATTGCAATTTATATTTAGAGGCATGCCGCATTGGATCCTTTAGTTCCTAAACAGCCATTTGTAGTTTTATCCCCTTTTAAAATTCTGGGGTTTTAGTGCGAGATAAGGACATATCACAATTGAAACAGAACCTTTATCATCCCCTTCTCTTTCATCATGGCACAAGCATAATAATCAGCAAACAATGGACTATATGTACAACAGGAGCAAAGGGGAAGAATTAAACAAAAATCTTAAAAGCAAAAACAAACATACAAAAAATGATAAGCAGTAGATAGCAGCAAAAAAATCTGCAGCTGTAAGACTTTCTGAAGCCCCCAAACCTTGTTATAGACAGTCTACTAATATTCTTTCCCCAAAGTGAAAATATAATTTTCTGGCACTCTGAAACCAGACATTACAAAAACTGCATTGGAATTTTTGACCTCAATTCTATGTAGTTGATAATAAAATCAATGACACAGCTTATCCCAAACCAGGCAGGAAGCACAGAAATAGCCCTAACATTTTTAACATTGCTTTAAAAAAAAACACTTTACTATATAAACTTAAAATCAAGAAAATGAAAATTCAATCAATGCTCATGTTGAGTTCTGTCACATGAGATGAGGTTTTTGTCCTCCACACAGATCCATTGTGTAGTCCCAATCCCTGGAATATTGGCTGTCTCTAGAATCAAATACAGAAACAACTTCTCAGAGTACATCAATTGCCCAAGGATGCTGCTTAAAAATGATTCATTCATACTGATTTTTCATTGCTATAATCAGTAAGGTATTAAATAAATAAATAAAAAGATTATGGAGTCTAATTCATCCCTGTAAGTGATCTACAGTGCCAAGAGGTAAAAAAGAAAATGAACCAGCATTTCAGGAAGAAGAGGGAGATTTACAAAAAGGACTCAAGAAGCATTCTTCATTAATCCCATGAGCCACAATCAAATAGCAGGAAGGTAAGGATGATTTCTGGACCTGTGACTAGGATCACAAATATTGTGTTACTTTCTGGCTGAGACAGAAGTACTGAAAGCAGTAACCCATTATATTTTATGATATATTAGTTTGCTAGCTGCCTGTGGTGAGATAATTTAACTGCCCTCTTCAGCAGCTGACAGGTGGCATTATTATCAAACTTCACTGGAAATGTTCTAAAGGGTAACCTTAGAAATCAGTTGATTGTCCTCTCTTACACATCCAAAACTGAAATGGCAATTGCCATTTTGGCAGAGTTTTGAAACAATTCTTTCTAACAATCTGATTCTGTACAGTGGAATGATTGATGGAATGTCTCTTGTGAATTAAAATTTAGAAAGCAGCCATCTAGCAAATAACCACATTTGCAGATTGGCTTATTAGTTATATCTTAAGTGAGACCTTAATTCATTTGAGCCAAAAGACTGTTCTAACAAGCAATATTTTAGGGAAAGGAATACAGGAATCTTCCATAGAAGTATTTCTTGGTATTTCTTTCTTGAAAGGGATTTCTAACATTTCCTCCTCATTCTGTGGCTTTTCTCCCTAACCCCAGGAGTTCTCATCTCTACAACTGATCAGTTCTCCTTTACACAGAACTGCAAAAGCAAAAGAACTTCCCTTCCATTATATTCCATTGGCATGTAGAAGTAGATTCCCTCAAGAATTGAAAAGGCATTTTGACTTTGCAACATAAAAAAAACATTTAAAAGAACTCATTGTTTAAATACATCTGCATCGGTTTGAGAAATACATCAAGCTAAATTAGATCCTACAATCTGAAAACATGAATCAGGCCATCATAAATATTTAACTAACTGAAGAACTTCTTATGAACAGATTTATTTTTTTAACTGAGTAGCTCAGAATGGTTTTTATTTAAAATTCAACACACATTATTCTAAGAAAGAAAATGTAAAGAAAATGTAGTTCAGTGACAATTTTTTCTTAATTTTACAGGATAATATAAGCTGGAGAAAAATCTAAATGTTTATTATTTTCCAATTTCAAAATCATTCTACTTGCCATGAAACTATGATGGATATTCTAGCTTAATTTTAAACAAAAAATGTTTTAAGTAGTATTTTTTCTATCACTAAAATGGTACTTTTTCTCAGAGTAGTCTTACAAAGGTCCCAGAAGGCAGGACTCAAGGTCAAAAAAGAAAAGTGCCAATTAGCCACCTCAAAAGTCAAGTTCCTGGGGTATCAAATCGATAAAAAGGGCATCCACCCCACAGATAAAAAAATTAAAGCAATCAAAGAAGCGCTTAGAATAAAAAACAAGGTAGAATTGCAAGCATTATTGGGACTTATACATTTTTACAATGTTTTTCTGCCACAGAAAGCAATGACGGCGGAACCACTACATAGGCTACTGGACAAGGCAGCCACCAGGACCCGAGGACGACGTGAAGAGACAGCATTCCAGAGGGTAAAAGACTTGATCACATCCGACTCTGTATTAATGCAATACAGCGAGACACTACCATTGACAGTCACCTGCGACATGTCACCATTCGGCATTAGAGCCTTGCTGAGCCACATTCTACCTGACGGGAGAGAAGCACCGATCGCGTTCTACTCCAAAACACTATCAAGAACTGAACGTAACTACAGTCAATTGGACAGAGATGCATTAGCAGCAATATCCGGTGTAAAACGGTTCCACGAATACCTTTACAGTAGGACTTTTACCCTTATTACAGATCACAAACCCCTATTGGGAATACTAGCAGGGAACAGGGCCACCCCAAATATACTATCCCCATGAATGACAAGGTGGTNGTGTTCAAGATGGCCAAGGCGCTTGCAAAACCCGAAGATTTGCCTACAACTATAAACTGATTCACCAACTGGGCAAAGACATTTCCCACACCGATGCATTGAGCCGTACTCCCCTACCAGAACTAGGAACTGATCTGGCACCAACCACATGCCCCCTACAGATTGAGACTTTGTCAAACCTACCTATAACCGCAGCGGACATTGCAAGATTGACGGCAAGAGACAAAACCTTGTCACAAGTCTAAAACTGGGTAGGAAAAGGGTGGCCAGAAAACAAGACAGACGTTAAGTTTAAATCCTTCAAGAATAGACAAACTGAACTGTCATTCTTAAAAGGTTGCATACTATGGGGGGACCGGGTGGTAATACCAGAACCATTACAAGAAAAAGTACTCAGCATGTGGCATGAAGGCCACCCGGGCATTGTGCGAACGAGATAGCTCACCTATGATTGGCCAACTCAGCGGAGGGAAAAAAAAGGAGCCATCATTGGCCACTAGCCACAAGCAGCCTTTCTATAAAAAGAGCTACCGCGGCTCCTGATTCTGACGGATTTTCTGCACAAAATAAAAGAGCTGAAGTTATGTTGGTCTCCAGTCTCATTCTTCGCGAACTCTACATATATAACCTGAACTGCTTTAACCATCATTAACCCTTCTTCTATCTGAAGGCTGCCTCAATTTTATTCTATTTGGAAAGCCTGTTTCTGAACTAGTCTCCCAGCCACAAGTGTTGCCAGCCTCTTAATGATTTAATACTTTTCACTTCCTACCATCCTCTTATCATATTGCAAGGTCAACACCCACTACAAATTTTATATCTTTTTCATCCAGGTCTTCCATAAATGCTCTTACACTTTTTTTTCCTCCCTAAATTGTTGCTGTGCCAATAGGGCAAGCTCATTCATTATAACCTTTAAAGATACCATTTTTGTGCCCAGACAGGTCTTAAAGAAACAACACTTTTTTTCTGCATACCAAGACTTGCCAGCATAGCAAGTCAGAAGGTGATTAAATATAGTCCGTAGGTAACAAGATAAAGCTTTACACTATTGCTTTATGCTCAGATGTGTGTTACTCCCATTGTACACTGTCATTTTATTTTGTACTTGTTTATAATGTCATGTTTTTCAAGTTAGATAAGCTTTTTCATTAAATTCAGCTTATACATTGTTCCAAATGGTTGTAATTCTATTGCACTGAACACATAATGTACATTTCTGGTGGGTAAGGTACATTTTGATGGATGGCAAAGTCTGCAAAGAGCTTTTTCTACTTGAAAATATTGAACAAATTTTCTTTCTTTTTTCTTTTTTCTTTCTTTTTTTTTTTTNTTTTTTTTTTTTTTGATCTGGGGTGTTGTTTAGGTGATTTTTTTTTTAAATAAGCTTTTTTGTTGCCAACATTTTAAAGCAACTGCTATTAAGTCAGATTCTGGGGCTTTGAAAAAATTAAAAATTAAATTAAATTAAATTTAAAAATTAAATTGTCCACTTCTACCATATACATAAAAGTATTTAGATATCATTATTTCCTAAAGAAAATGTACCCTTAGGATTGGCTCAATTCCTTGTGACTTTATAGCATATTCATAAAATATGGCTATATATCTTTTTCTTAGCAAAAATATGTGGTTTGCTATTGTTCTTAGATATTTTTGGATTCAATAATTTGGTTTAAACCTTTGAATATTTTAGAGGTATCTTATCCAAGTCCTAAATAGTTGTAATCCCACTTTGTTTCTGAATATCACTTAGTCAAGTATTACCACTTGATGAGATTGTTGCTTATTAAATGAACTTAAAATATGACATTTGAAACAAGGATTTTTTTATGATAATACCCTTAGGTTTAAAATGCTTCATAGTTACAGACTGTCATGTTGAAAGCTCTAGTAGATTATGGTCCAAGACCATAATCTACTCTACAACTTCTATTAATATTGCATTTTTAGGCATGCATATTCAACAGTAAATCTCAATACATTTGGCAAACCATATTCCACCAAAAATATATGTACTGTTGTATCCTATTCTCTGCATAGATTTATATCAAAACAAATTCATTAAATTAAATTAAAATATTTCTTGGATGAACACTGCCTTTACAATATGCAAAGTATTTAAAATGTTTTATGAATTGATGCTGTAAGAGTACCTTTGGACAGGTATTTGGTAGAGATGAGGAGAAGAGGAGGGGGGTTCATGGTGGCAGTAGCACAGATGCAGAAAGACAGAATATTTGTGACAGATGAAATTGTTTAAATCCAAATTCCAACCATCAGAGCACAAAGGAAAAAGGATAGACTTATGCAATAGCAGTGAGATTGGAAAATCCTCTGTTTCTATAATTTTTCCCACTTCAGTGCCAAAAAAAAAGACCTTTGGAAGAAAATAAGATGGACAGTGAAAAAGATGCACTGAAGCTGTATACAAAGAAGGATTACTGAGTACTGGAAAAATGAAACTGGGATAAAAGAAAGGCTGAATGATATAAATGGTGTCCCAAAATCACCTGTAGCACCACATGAACAAAATCACTTTTGAACCATTGGAGAAGTCATTTTTACTTTGGAACAGTTTACATCTTGTAACAATACTTCAATATCTTTAAACAACATTTTGTCTATTCCAGTGGATAAAATATTTAAATCCAATCTAAACTTCTGAATAACTGTGCAACCAATCATAATAATAGTAATTACTATTATCTATCACAAATAGTGTTGTAGTGGAAGCTCTCATGGAATATTACCCCCCAAAGAACACCATCACTTTTAAAGATTTAAAAAAATCTGACCGATCTCTTACAAATATAACAGACAACTAAACAGAGTTCCCAAGAAGCATTAAACATTCACTAGCTTAGATTGCATAGTTAAATCAAAAGATGTCATAAATCAGATATTGACTTATTATTTGCCATTAAGTGAATGGCTACTCTTAGTGACCACATAGCTATTTCTCATAATTCCTCTCTTTCTCTGTTTATGTCCCTCAACAAACCTTCACCTTGATATAATCAAATCAAACTAATGTAGATTTCTAACTAAAGCTCTTTATCTATTCCTTGGATAGATAATTGATTTATGAACAAAAGGTTTCTTTTCACTTTTCTGAATTTCTCATGCTCTTATAGTATTACAACTTTTATTGGAACCTCCGGTACAAGAATATCTTACTTCTTTTTCTTTTTCTTCGCGCTGTAATATGTCATTTCTTGATTCTCTCCTTCCTGTCTGAGAACTTGCAACCATTTTTTCATATATCTATATATAGATATATGATATATATATCTATATATATATATATGTGGATCTTTGGTTATTCGGGTTTTGTCCCGCGTAAAATTGGAAGTATCTAGGCAACGTTTAGATGAAGTCTCATTCATCATCTTCAGGCTTGTTTCTTCAGC
>BHFT01033539.1:0-18412 GCA_004320025.1 Laticauda laticaudata
TCCAGTGATTGATCACCCAGAACTTCTGGGGACAAGCAGGTCCACTGGTTAATTGTTCTCACTGTCAGAAAGTTTCTTCTTAGTTTATGCAAAAAAGAAGTACATTCAATTGACAATAATTTAATAATTTTTGATAATTATAAATAAAAATATTTTAATAATACAAATTCTTTTTTTATAAACATTTAATTTTAAATATTTTGCTCATGCCTTTTCCCATTCTCTCTTGATTAGTGTGCTTATCCAATCTTTCTTTGCTTCTTTTCTTTCACCATGCATTACACTATGGAAGTGAACTGAGCAAGCAGTGGTAAATATAAAAAAACTCGGCATGAACTTATTGTTGAATTTATTATTGATTTGGTCCATAGTATGGCATGAAGCCAACTGGATGGTTTGATTCTAATCAGCTGTTGTATCACACCGAGGAACAAGCAATTTAGATCATACTAGGGAAATTCCCAAAGATTTGAGCTCTCACCAACCATCAGTCTTCCAAAAACATGAGTAGTAGAAAGAATTTGAGGAACTCAGTTCAATATACCTGCAGATCAGACTGCCTATTCTTGGTCAAGTATGTAAGATGGAATGTTTCTATAGCCTAGAATGTTCTGTAGAATGTTTCACAAAATCTCAAACAACATTTCTGAATGATAAGATGTCATAAAGTTATAATTCATTAGCTGGAATGAAATCAAGGGCTATAAACAAATGTCTGAACCTTCCTTTCATAGAGAGGCTGTTCTAAAATCTTTTGAAACTTTGTACATTATAGGTGTATGAGTGAGAAAGAAGATATACATTTCACAAAAAGTTCAATAAACTCCTATAAAGCAACCAGAATCCATCAGCCAAATAGGATTGTCTATTTCAAACTAAAAATGCTGAATATATAACTCTAAACACATCAACTAAATTGGACCTCAGAAAGGAAGAAAGTCAGGAGCAACCTGCACAATAAGACATTTTGCAAACAGATGACATGGAAAGGAAACAAAATAAATCAGGAACTTTTACAAGGATTTGTATGCATAATCTCCCCAATTCAATCCCCAGATAGGATTAGAAAATTCTGGTTTAAAATACTGGAGACCTGTTTGTGTCAAATAAAGATACTGGTTTAGGAAGACTACCTTCACATAGGCCAGACTTGTTATTGTTTGAAATCCACCAATCTGGACAAGCTGAGAAAAGCAGATGCACAATACCATCAGTGCAGCCACACCAGGGGGAAAATGTTTGGGGATTTTGCCTAAAGAAACTGGTTTACTATGTTAATTAGACTCCAATGGGAAGTTTGTAAACTCAGTCGAGGAAGGGAAGTTAAATGTCAGCTCTCATGATAGTCTAAACAGATTATACTGGAAAATGAGCTACATTTAAACTAAGCATAACATTCTGAATTGACAGTGAGCAGAACTGTTAGTTGAGAAGGTAAATAAAGAATAAACATATTTATTCATATGCCTCCTGAACTGCAATGTGGTGACACATTCCAGGCACTGAAAAGAAACCTAGCTTCAAAGTGCTTAGCAATTTGGTCATAATTTGGGGTCACTATTAGGTGCCCTCTATGTTACATCCAGTTTAGTTTAGAAAGTTAGGTATTGGACTCAAACCAGGGAGAGTTGGGTTCAGTTCCAACCTCATCCACAGAAGCTTATTGATGACTTTCGGCTAGTCTCGTTTTCAGCTCAAACTGCCTCTTAGGGTGACTGTTCTGTGGGAGAAAAAAGATATTGACCTTTAATGTCAGCTTCTCGGAGTCAAAAGGTTGAATAGATTTTGTCTGCCTTGTCACTAAGTATCTTTTCTCCTTTCCATCAACTTTCACCTTGTGGAACTTCCCATTGTGAAACACCAGTGTCTTCAGGCAGGATGGTTCCCCCCACAACCTTATGGAGAAGACAGCATTTGAACCCAGGGGTTTTCATGTGTAAAATATGCTTCTGGTGGCCTTTACATATTTTGTGACCAAATAAAGTCCTGCTAATGGGAATTTCTGCTCCTGCTAATCAGGAAGGGGACAGGCAATGGCTATTAGAGCCACACTAATAGAATCACATCAAATCCAACATTGGATGTTAACCTTAAACTCAACTAACCTTAAGAAATACATAGGTCTTGCCCCTTCCTCTACTCTTCTTGCTTTTAATTTTTGGCCGAATAGCTCATATTAGTAAATTCAACATCAATAAAGTAAGTATACACAATATGCATAATTATTAGTTTGTGTTTATTTTGAACCCATATACTCATACACACATCACTCAGAGCTTGATGAAATGAAAGGATTATATAGTTCTTGCTCAAGGATTCAATATTTTCATTTAATTGAATTAAATTTAATTGGATTCATGTTGAAGATCTGAAAGAAATGAAAAAGTTTCCTAAATCTGAGACCTCTCATGTCTTGTTAGGTTCCTAAATTTATCAGAAATTTCTGCTCCTTCCCTCAGCAGATGGAGATGCAAGAGGAAGAAGACCAAATGTCAAAAACTAGTGAGAATTAGTTTTTATTCATGCAATTTTTCTGCTTTCATTTATAAAATTAGGAAATCGTGTGAGTGGCTCAAAAACTCAGGAAGAAAAAAAATGTAATGGAAACTAATAAATCTTTCCTTGCTAGGGAGGTGGGTTGGCAGAGGAGGATAGAATTACCTTTTATTTAAAAAAAATGCTATGCGGATGGTGAAATCATGGGAATTAAGATAAGATAAAAATGCTCCAAAAGCATCGAGACCTGGAAATCTTAGGATAAATTAAAATGTTGTTGAAAATGTTTCACTTTTAAGACCCTCAGAGGATGTATTCCATTATTTGATATTCAAACCCAAACTTCCCCGAGCTTTTCCACTTCTTTTTAAAACAGACTGCTCCTTTTTTTGCTGCTTTTTAAAACAAACTGACAATTCTGGAAATCAAGTCCAGAAAGCAAATGATTGGATCTAGTGCTTCTGGACATCATCTTTTCAGTATTCTTGCTTTGCTGTCAGTGTAATCTTTTTTATGGTTATGAATTTATGTAAATGCTCAAGTTGATCACATTTCATTCCAGATCTTAACATGGAAGCAATATGTCTCAAACTGAAAATGCTTATAGGATGAAACTTGCTCTCATGGATGAATCTGCTCTCCCTTAATAGGAATAGGTCCAGATAAATTAAAACTGTGAGCTTTGTTTCCTTTTTTAACAAATTAAAATAATCAGTATCTTTAGAATTTTCTCTATTTGTGTGTATGCATTTTGGGGATAGGATGAGATGGAATGGGATAGGAGGAAGGAAGGAAAGAAGGAACTATATTAGGGTATCTATAGGGCTCTAAGATGATGTTTTTTAGATGATGCCATAAAGCTCTTCCTCCAAATGACTTATTAAAATGGTGTGAAGTTTCACCATCATTTGATGAACAAAAGGGGACCTTTGCATGCAGAGAAGCTCATGCCAGACAGTCAATCAAATCAGATCAATCTCACTGTGATCCTTCATCAGCCCAGAATGATATGCCTTCATGAGGGTAAAACTCTTCATTATGTTCAGTTGCAACCGATCAACACTTCCAGCACTTTTAAAGAATCTGCTTTTAACACTGAAGGAAAAGATTTAAAGAAACCTGAAGACATTACTTTCGAACTCTTTCTCAAACAGCTTCACTCAGCAGGCTAGCACCCTTCTCATTTTTCTTTTCCACAGACTACCTAGGGGCAATATTACTCTGTGGAATCCTCTATCATTTATTTTTTGAGAGACAATAATAGAACCTCAATCAAGACAATGTACTTGTTCTAGGAAGAATTTCAGAGTGGGTTTTTTTTTAACAAAACCAAAAGATTTCAACCTCATTCAGTTTAAAAAAACTGAAAGCTAAGTTAGCTAGTCTAGTCAAGGTCTCAGTTGGCTGGAAAGCTGCTGTTTTTGCATTTCCATACCTCATGTTTTGAAGGATTCAATGCATCACTCATGTGATGAAAATAACACACTCAATGGAATAAGCATTATTATCATGCAGGAAATAAAGACAGAACTATTGGAACTTAGGGCTTTTGATATGCAAAGTATGCTTTCTAATGGCCTTTGAATATTTTGTGGCCAAAATCCCTCTGGAAAGAACTTCTGCTCTTGTTGCTCAGGATGGCACATCATGCTGTGTCACCCATTGGCCAAGTTGAGAAACTGGTGATGCACCCCTTGTTACTTCCTAGCAAGTGAGATTTAAAGCATGCTACATTGATTGGGAGGTAGTGAAATCATTCTTGTTTTTTTTTTATTTCTTGTTTCTTGTTTCTTTTTTTATTTGTATCCATTTCATGTATTCATAACAAAGCTTATACTTACACCTGTTATCTAACACTTGCTTGATAAATAAATAAATAAATAAAATCATCAAGATGAAATTTAATGGACCTGAGTCAAGAAAATCCATATCATCACTTAGATGACAGCAAAAGAGATATAGAAAGCTCTAACTGTTGCCATCTAGTAGCTGTCCAATTGTTTTTGCAGCCCCAGGCTAGTAGGCTTGTAGCCATTGGCAAACCTATCTTCCATAAATTTCCTACTTCTAAAATAATCTAACTTCTTAGTAATCACCACATCACTATAATGTAAATAAATATTTTCTCAATCCTGAAGCTAATTGAAGCCAAATTCTTATACTGTCTTATGAAAAAGAGGAGAAAAATTTATTATTTTCATCCTGCTACCAACATTGCATGGTGTTCTAAGAAACAACCACACCCAAAGACTTTTATGCTGGTGGATTTATAATTGAATGGGGGTGTATTGTTGGAGCCCTGACAATCTGCTAAGATGAATTCCACTTTGGAAACAAGTAGCCAATAGCATTGGCTATTTTTCTTTTCCCTTCCCCTGTCAAATCTCTGCAATTTTTTTTTTTTTGCATTTCTAAAAGATGCAAAGAATGGTCTCGAGAATATGGTATATTTTTAAAAAACTTTATATAGAAAATAGTACTTACATTCTAAAAAAAGTATGCATCAAAATACAAATGAATGAATGAATGAATATTTATACATATGCTTCATATCTTAAAAAGTATTAATTTTCATCACATAAGGAAAATATCAGTAGTCCCTCGGAATGAAGGTTAGTTAAAACGGGAAGTATGGCCTCTTTGTAAAGGACTAAATATTGTAAAGGACTGAATTATTAGAATAATTCATCTCCAGGGTAATTCTTTCTAATTATTCCTTCCTTCAAACAATGCCAAAGTCATGGATGTGTTATAGATTCTCAGGTACATCCCTGATGTCATCTTATGGTTGGATGCTAGTTTAACCAAGGTTGAGACTCATGTTGAATTAAAACTCATTGAAAAAGTATTAGTTACCTGTAAAAAAATTTGTTGATCATTTTTATTCAGACTCCTAGAAGACCTTAATAGATAAATTGATAATCTGCAATTCCTCCCTGGAACTTTTGCTGTTCACAGACAGTGTTCAAGCCAGGAGGACTATTTATTTATAAAATTTATTGGTTTCCCATCTTACCATAAGATAACTATCTTAACAGCGAGTCATGAATACTGAGAGGAAAAGAAGTTAAATCTAGTTACTAATCGGGTCAGGTTCTGGAGGCTGAGCTCAGTTTCACAGCCAGTTAAACATATTGTTATCACATTGAACTGGTCAACTCTTATAAAGATTCTTGTCTCAGACTTTAGAAAATGCTTTAATATTCTCCCTTTTATTCTATTTGGCAGGCAATTTTTGCTAAGATCCTTTATCAGGAATGAATGTGTCCTTGTGTCAAGAGTAGTTCATCTGCATGAACTTTCTGTAGGAATCAAGTTAACAAGTGTGTTGCATTATTTTAAGTAAACTATCCTGGCTGTGCATATGATTTCCATTTTTCAAAAGTCCACCTATGCCCTGCACATTTAAAAAAGGATGTAACATGTATGGGAATGACCTTGAGGGACAAAGAAAAGAGATGCTGCTTAGGAAACAATCAGACAAGAGAGGGATGAGCCTCCTTTGGATTAATACTCAGAGAAAGAAACGTAGGAATGATCCATTTTAATTGATCAGGCTGTAAAAAGAGATGATGTAAGAACTGTACTTTCAGATTTGCAAGATTCTGTTCCAGTAGGCTTAAAGTAGAACTGGCTCATCTGGCCAAGTTGCCTGTTTAGATTACCTGGAAGGGCTGATAAAGGGGCAGGTCTTTAATTTAGTCTATGACTAAATTGGCCTTCTTGATTTTTTGGTCTCCATTTTCCTTTAGTTATAATAAATAAGGAAATGGCGTGTGAGTGTGTATGTATATGGTTTTGTGGATTATTTGTGCCACTGTAAAATTCATTGAAAGTTAATAGTGCATATTGTCTCTTAGAGGAATATATGATAGATTTATTTTACATATTGAGTTTCAGTGAACCTCAGTCTACATAGGGTAATTTTCCAATGTGGCAATTATTTGTAGGACTGCTAAAAAAAATATTTACATATTTATTTGCTTGGATTTACATGACATATCAGTCATGTACAATTCTAAGCAGTTATTCTGCTTACCCAATTCCCATTGGGTAGCAAGAATAAAAGTGATAAAACATTTAAACAATGTTTATATAAAACCACCAAGGAACAATAAGCGGCAAACAAACCAACATTTCCATTGCCAAAGAAAATATACTCTGATCCCAAAGCCAAAAATGAAAAAAAAAAAAAAATNTGAAAAAAAAAAAAAACTAAGAACATTTTTTCAAAATCCGAAGAGGATTTGTTTTTGAGTGTCATATTCCCATAAAAGGCAGTGTCAGAAAAAGTTATACCATATTTTCCTCTATGTTAATGGTCCTTACTAGTAGGGTCCTGTCCCCACCCACAGGGCTTGCAAGGTGGGCAGATATTATCTCAGTGACAATCTGGTTCTTAACAGTATTATACAGAATGGACTTCCAGTTCAAAGATCTGTGGTTTTCCAGACACTGCTGCAGTACTTCTATCAATTTCTCTAATCACTGACTTTCATATCTGAAGCTCCTGTCCTGTGGAATTCTCCCAACAGGCAGAACCAATTGGGGTTACAAGATTACTGGCACATAACACATCATTTCAGGCTGCCTCTCTGAGGTACATTAGAGTTTTCCAATCCTGCTCTGTTTGAAGACCTATTAGAAGATCATATTATATTTGGGGCCTACCCAAATATTGGGGCTCTTTTGTTCGTTTCCTAAACTGGTTTAAATTGTTTGAAAATCATGGGATCCAGTTTATAAAAGGCTGAGAGACAAATGTTTTTCCCCCCACAGTTCAAACTCATACTTTTCTGAGAATGAACAAGTTCAAAGTGATTGCCAGCAAATAAATAGAGTTCTATAGCATTTATGAAATGAAAACAGAAATCATTTCCTAAAATTCCTCTTTTATATGAATATCATAAATGTAACAACAAAAAGTCAGCAGCATTGGAAAACATAACCACTTCCCCCCTCTCCTCTTTTAAATGATATTTCATTTTAAGTGGCAGATATGGTTGCTTAGAATAGCAACTCTCAGGAGAGATGTTTTAGCTTAATAGCAGAGTGGATTTTCAAGTGCAAAATTATTATTTTTAATAGGAATAGTGGTTCCTATATAATCACCAAGAAGTCTTTCTCTTTCATTTTGAGGAACCCATTTCTTCATCTCATTGCTAACAATGATACTCTTGTCAAGAGATCTAAAGACTAGCCAATGTGTTGTCCCTAGCAATTTGAAAAGCCTTGATTATATTAATTGACAGTGCATCAAGAAAAGCCAACTAAGTATCAGTCATCTTCCTTTTCAGGTCTCTACCTGCTCTCTCTGCTTTTGAGTTAGCTTTTCTTCCATTCTTTTTGGAGAAGCAACATCTTGACATTCTGTGGTTCTATGGAACAGATGAATGATTGCCACTCTTGAGACCAATGCTCTTCACATTACCTGTGCTGAATATATTCCCTAGCAGTATGCTATTCTGGTTTATCCTTTTCTAATATCATCATTGGGAAAAGCGATCCCAATTCTTGGGCAAAAATGGATAGGTGAGGGAATTAAACTTGATTTACATATTGTTTGGATTTCAACAAATGCTGGTGTTTCTAAAAACCCAATAAACAAATGGACCTTGCAACTTCACATTCCTATAGATATCCAGGAGTAAGATGAATCAGGCAGAAGTGGTAGATCAGTACTTTTGATAGACTACAAAATAGAATAAGCTATTTAGACTATGACTAGGGATCCAGATTAAAGTTCATGCTGTATAATTGAGTCTGAATGACTTAACTTTAAGCCAATTGTTCTTTTTCAGTCCAATCTATACCACATGAGGTTATTATGGGGATTAAATGAAGGGAAATCCCCATGTAAGTCATTTTGACCTCCCGGACAAAAATGGATTATCATCAACATTATTGATGCAACAGAATATTGACATAGTAAAATAAGAACTGTATTCTACCATCATGATAATCATAATGTTTTGGGAAATAATAGATGAAAGATCAAATTAGTAACTATAATAATCATAATATTCAATTTTCACTTGTATCTACTTATGTTCAGTTGAACTTACCCTAAAATTCACCAGTGAAGAGGAATTTGATGGGAGTGGGGAGGATAGGCAAGAGGAAAGCACTTCTTATATTTATTAGAAAAACATGGAGACTTAGGAACGTGGTCTCACAATGCACAGATGATACACTCTCTGTTTTTTCCAGACAATAACAAGAACTATATACCATGAAAGAGCAGATCCAGGAAAGAAGATGAAGGAGCTAGAAGCAGAAGACCTTGAAGACAAAGTTTGTACATGTAACACACCACAGGTGAGATATTCCTGGGCAGGCCAGCTGCAATTCCTGAGGAAGATCATAGAAAGGAAATAAGTGCCAGAGGACATGAAGAGGAAGACAAGTGGAACCATGTTTTTCTATCACAGTAGGATCGCTTGGTATTTTCTTTCATAATCTCTTCTTGATATAGAATTGCCACAGATTTCCCTTTCTCCTTGCATAGTTGACTTTCCAAATTATATCTGTTCTGCCTGCACTTGCCTTTATGTGTATATGTGTGAAAGAGAAAGAAAGAAAGAAAAAGATGAGGCTATTTAGCAAATGACTGATAGATAGTTTGAAATGTTAGCAGTAATGTGGGTTGATTACTTTTGTCAGTGTATATGGGGAAACAAAAGTGAAATTAACAATAGTTAATTGTGTTTCAGTTTCCCTCTATTCATTTTTCCTTTTGGAACATTTCCCTGACATGATCAAAAGGTTCTTTGTTTTTATTAGAATGATTAGTATCTCTGTCATTGCTGTGTAAATTAAAATGGCCAATCTTCTTTCACACCTGGCATGTGGCCTCGTGACTTTAATGCAAGGGTCTTCAAACTTGACAAGTTTAAGACTTGTGGACTTCAACTCCCAGAATTCCTGAGCTAACATGACTGGAGGAGGAATTATGGGAGTTGAAGTCTGCAAGTCTTAAAGCTGTCAAGTTTGAAGACCCTGCTGTAATAGGTAGAACTAATAACTTTGACGAACAGGAGGAAGATCCTGCAACCAAGATAACTTTTAGATAAAAGAAATCTGAAAACCTCTCAGACATGACCTTCTCATGAAGATAAAGGAAGGGAAAGGGGAAGCCTATGTAGGCTTGCAAAATTCTGCATAGTAACCTTATAGTAAAAGTAGTACTAGCATTCATGACTTTGGCTTCCTAGTCTGGTTTACCTTGAAACATTGGCAGTGACCATGTGACTAAATCCTTGCTATTTTTGTGTAAACAATGCAAAAATAGCTTCCAACTAACTTTTCTTGTACATTTCAGCCTAAGCCTGGGATTTTCCAGCAATGTCCCACCCTTGCTTAGGGTTTCAAGGTCAAACAAGATCACCTAGGTGTCAACCCTACAATTATCACAGTATTTAATTTTGATATTTATTCAAATCATTGCATACAAGAAGATTCTTATTTCCCTGTATTCTCTTATAGTTTAGGAGTGGGGATCAATCACAGGAGAAATCAATAATAGCAGGAATCAATCAATGTACAAGAAACATCCTTTAGTACTTAATTGTGGTTGTGCAGATTACAACTGTTGTGCACAATAGGAGAGTTAACAACTGTTTCTGAGACTGCATGGCATTTATTTTTCTCAACTCACAACATATAAAAAGGGGACTTGCTGCTATGACTTCAAAAGTATATTAATGTAAACAAAGCAACATGATTGTCCAGAACGAGGATAATAAAGGCATCAATTTTATATAATGTAAAATTTCCTGCTATACTGGGCAAATGGGTTAATAGTATGTGGGAATGACCTTGGGAGAGGTGGGGAAGAAATGTTGTCTAGGGAACAATCACTTAAGAGAGACAATAGCTTGCAGGTGCAGAATGGACAGAACAAGAGATTCAGGATGGATCTTCCCTAAGTTATCAGGCTGTATAAAAGTTGTAATGATGATGGAAAATTGTAATTGCAGACTTGCAAGATTGATTTCAGTCAATCAGGTAGACCAGGCAGGAAACATGATCAGATAAGCTAAGTCTACTTTAGTGTAAAGCTTCATTAATAAAATCTTGCAAGTCTGAAATCTTGCAAGATCACCCAGCTGGGTTTGTGCTTAAGGTGGGACTAGAACTCTTGGCCTCCTAGTTTCTAGCCTGATGCTTTAACAACTATACCAAACCGACTCTTCATAACTAATCCATCTAAAACATCTTTTTTTATTTCTTTAATTTCCAACAGTAAGTGATAGTGAGGGTAAAAGAGATTCTTATATGCTTTGGGAATGAGTGAGTTCTTTTGTGGCTGAGAAAAATTTGCATTTTTTTCTTTACCAATTCTTATTAAATCTGAAATTGGAAAAAAATTGTCGTAGAATGATTTCAAAGGAGAAGAGATGGAATGCAATGGACTTCAACTCAAGTAAAGCAAGATAGAGAGCTAAGGGTAGTTGAGCCTTCCAGTGGCAAGGTTTTTCCATTGGTGATCCTGTATGGTGTGGCACTGGTGCATGTGGATTGAGTGCACAATTTGGGAGTCTTCTTGGACTCCTGGCTCTTGCTAGAAGAGTAGGTGGAAGCTGTATCCAGGATACAGTTAGGGTTATGCACCAATTGTCCACATTCACTCATGTCCTTGTGACCTCTTGTCTGAATTATGGCAACATGCTCTACATGGAGCTGGCCTTGAAGACCATTTGGAAACTTCAACCAGTGCAAAATGCAGCTGCATAGGTATTAAATGGTGCCTGATATTAAGCATATGTAATACTAGGGCTAAGTGAGCTACATTGACTGCCAGTGTACATCTGGGTAGAATTCAAATTGCTCATTGTTATCTTTAAAGCCCTTAATTATTTGGCAATGGACTATCTAAGGGACCATCATCTCCCAGTCATTTTTACCCAGTGTGGTCCAGCAAGTTGGGAAGTTTTGAGTCCTGAAGCCAAGAAATGTCAGCCAGCGGGGACAAGAAGTTGTGCCTTCTTTGCCATAGAGCCTGCCTTCTGGAACATTCTTCCTTCAGTGATCAGAATGACCCCAACCTGTTGGCTTTTCATAAGGCCATGAAGACCTGGTTATGTGGAGGACAGAATGTATGACAAAAGTTACCTGGCTAATGCAGTTGTATGTCTGAAGCATGTAAAAAGGGGAAGCTTCAGTCATGCAACTGCAACCTTCCCTTTTTTAAGCCACCCGCCCCTCCTGAAAATACCCCTGGCTTTATATTATGCTTGTGATGATATGGCTAAAATGGATCCAAACTGATTGATACCATCCTCCCTATTGGTTGGGAACCCAGCATGTGGCACAGTTTAAATAAAGATGGTTTACATATTTTCTCTCCCTTAATGAAAAGACATGATGTGAAATCCTCAATTGGTCAAAAACCATAATGGATAGCAGAAGGCTAATATCTCTCTGGGGACATCACTGAATAGGGGAGCTTTCCATTTTGTGATTTGCATTTTGTGAGGAATAAATTGTAAAGCATATACATTAATGAAGAAAAGGAAAGGAAGAATACACCCACACCCACACCCACCCCTTAAAAATTAAGGTCATAGCCATACTCATCATATAAGATGCTCTTGCCTTATGCCTATGCTTGCTTGATCTGGTTTAAATGTCTAGATCGAGACATTTTAGGATCAGCTTGTAAGATGTTTAGTCCACTCCAAATCCTTCCAATGGAGAATTGTCTTCCTGTGGTACCTTCCTTCTTCCCTTTTCAATTTCCTTCCCATGGGTGGTCTTGATGAAAAAAAATATAGTTTTTATAAATAGACGTATAAGTGTATGTATCTGCATTTGGGTATGCATATGTACAAATGCAAATTAGGTAGAATGTATATACATACACAGTGTTAAAGCATCAACATACACCAACATGCAAGTAAAAAATGCAGCCAGACTGGCCTCTGCACAATGTTGGAAGCAACTTCATATTCTATCAGCGGAAATGATTATTCAAAAAATAGCAAACTGTGCAGAGATGGACAGATTAATTTTGGCATTAAAAGGAAAAGATACATCAATGTATTGTCACAGCTGGGAACTGCTGTACAAATGGATGGAACAAAGCATTGAGTAAACAACAAAGGGCAAAAGAAAATAGGTTATAATTGTCGTAGTGAATATATATATATATATATATATGTACACACACACACACACACACACACACACACACCACACACACACATATATATACTATATATATATATATATTGCTGCTTCAGCTTCCTTCGGGTATTATCCACGTCATTGTAGTGCTGTTAAAGTTGTAGCAACATTTCAGCAGAATCTCATCTGGCATCATCAGGCTTCTGTATGGATGTGGGTCTCACAGCTCCTGTTTTTTTCTGTGAGACCCACATCCATACAGAAGCCTGATGATGGCAGATGAGATTCTGCTGAAAAGTTGCTACAACTTTAACAGCACTACAATGACGTGGGATAATACCCGAAGAAGCTGAAACAGCACACATGTAAGTACCGCCGAAAGCTAAAAAAAACAAATATATATATATATATATATATATATTAGTATATATATTAATATGTTTTTTTTAATTTTCGCGGTACTTACATATGTGCTGTTCAGCTTCCTTCGGGTATTATCCCATGTCATTGTAGTGGCTGTTAAAGTTGTAGCAACATTTCAGCAGCAACTTCATCTGCCATCATCAGGCTTCTGTATGGATGTGAGATCTCAACAGGTTCTGGTTTCAAATTCGCGGCTGGTGTATTCTGATTGGCTAGGAGCCTAGTTCTGTGTTCACTGGACTTGGAGTTTGATTGATTGGTGTTTCTTGTTTTTCTGTCTGTTTTGTGGCTTTTGATTGGCTGGCAACACTCTGTTCCTGTGTTGGAGGCTTTTCAGTGCAGCTTGGCTTCGTGTGGAAGGTGCTATTATTCTATTAGGAAGCTAGGTTTCATCTGGGTGCCTGGTGGGGGGTGTTTGATCTGGAGCCATCAGAGGAGAGTCTCGTTTGTGCCCATGTGTTTGCCTGGCTTGTGGTGTGGAGATCTTTCTATTTGAGAGTGCAGGCTTCCAAATGATTGACAGTCTGGTGGAATCATCTCTTCTATTCATGCTTTCAGTCTTTTTTCAATCTCTATGGCTTCTCTGATGATTCTGTGGCTGGGGTTTTCTATATATATACTAAAACCCTAGCCACTATAGAAAGCTTAAAAACCAGGAGCTGTGAGACCCACATCCATACAGAAGCCTGATTGAGGCAGATGGGATCTGCTGAAACGTTGCCTACAACTTTAACAGCACTACAATGACGTGGGATAATACTGAAGGAAGCTAAACAGCACACACAGACACAGACACAGACACAGACACAGACACAGACACACACACACACACACCACACACACACACACATATATATATACATATACATATACATACATACATACATAACATACATACATACATACATACATACATACATACATATATATATATATATATATATATTATATATATATATATGTTTTCTGAGGTTTTCGCGAGTATTTGTATGTGGATCATTTGGTTATTCGGGTTTTCTCCCGCGTAGAATTGGAAGTATCTAGGCAACGTTTCGATGAAGTCTCATTCATCATCTTCAGGCTTGTTTCTTCAGGCTCTTGCTTCTCAGAGTAATGTGAGCTTGCAGCTGCTTCTCTCTTTTAAACTGCTAGTGCGGGGTGTGACTTGGTTGGGTGGGGGTTTGGCTGTGTTCTGATTGGTAGGGTGGTTTGGCTGTGTTCTGATTGGCTGGGAGGTGTGTTCTGCTTAGTTGGGGCCTAGTTGTGCTCAGGTTAGTCTTAGTTGCTGTGGGGGATTTGAGCTGGTGGAGCTGTGATCTTGTTGCTTTGGTCGTGTTCGTGGTCGTGCCACATCTTTCATGGTGGGTGTCAGTTTGCTTCTTGTATGGGTCAGAGGGGTTTTGAAGCGGGTAGTGGTGCAGCTCGCAGTATGGCTTCTGGTCGTGTCGCGTCTCCTCTTCTGTGTGGGTGTGAGTCTTTTTTCTGCGTGGAAGTGTGGTGGTAGCATCTTGTGTGGCACTTGTGGTGTGGGTCTGGTGTCATTCTTCATATTGGGTACTCGTTTATTAATGAGGCAGGTTTCCAAATGGTGGTAGGCGGGAGGTATCATCTCGAGATGATACCTCCCACCCTACCAACCATTTGGAAAACCTGCCCTCATTAATAAACGAGTACCCAATATGAAGAATGACACCAACCACAATATTATATATGTTTTTTTAAGCTTTCGCGGGTACTTACATGTGTGCTGTTCAGCTTCCTTCGGGTATTATCCCACGTCATTGTAGTTCTGTTAAAGTTGTAGCAACTTTCAGCAGAATCTCATCTGCCATTCATCAGGCTTCTGTATTGAGTTTGTATGTGGGTCAGGCTTTCACAGCCATTGGTTTTAAATTTGAGGCTAGCCTACTGCTGTGCCAGGATGTGTTTTTCTACATCCTGATTGGTTGGGAGTCTTGGTCTGTGTTTATTGGACTTTGAGTTTGTTTGATTGGTCCACAGGAACTTCCGTATATACCTGGTTGTCAGCGTCAATTTTGTCTTTGGGCTTCGTAAGGATGGCTGCCATTTTTTTTGTCTGTTTTGAAGGCAGTCTTGATTGATGCCTGTGTAGTATCTTATGATTTTGTCTGTAGTACTCTTATGTAGGGCAGGACAGCTGTTTCCATAGGTCTGTTGATCTTCTAGGTCTCTATTATGTCTTAGTGTGTTTTTGTGGATCAAGCTGGTGATTTTGTTTTTGTGGAAGCCGTTGGCTGTCAGTAACTTTAGTCAGGGTGCATAGTTTCAGTCTTTATATGTGTCTTGTCTGCCAGGCATTTGGTTCTGGTGATTAGTGTTGCCCACGGAATTTATCTGAGCTGGGTGGTGGTAGGATTGGGCGTTGAGGTAGCAGTTGGTGTGTGTTTTCTTCTGGTATACGGTGTGTCCTAGTGTGCCATCTGTTCTTTTGTAGATTAGTACATCTAGGAATGGTAGTTGTTTGTTTATTTCCGTTTCCATGGTGAAATTTGATTTTGGGTGTGTGCTGTTTAGGTGTGTTAGGAAATTGTTTAGGTTTTCTTTTCCATGGGGCCAAATCACAAATGTGTCATCGATGTATCTTAGCCATAGTTGGGTTTGTGGGTGGCATTAGCCAGGGTTCTGGATTTGAATTCTTCCATGAACAGGTTTGCAATGATGGGTGACAGTGGTGATCCCATAGGGGTTCCTTCAAGGAGGTAGTTGGTTGAAACCCTGAGAGATTTTTGTTTGCTTCGGGGAAATTCTTATTTTTCATCTGCCTTTTCTTTTTCAGAAAACCCTCTTGATTCATCATTTCACCATTCCCCCCCCCATCATGTAATTCATTTTTTCAATTTTTCAATCACTTGAGGCAAAAGATTTAGCTTTAGGTTCCAAGTCCATTAGAGTTGGATACATCTACACATGCTTCCCTTACCTTTCATAACCAAAGGAATCTCTCACAAAGGACTTCTTCCCACTACGCTTTTCAGAGTATTTGGTATCCTTGAACAGTTGATGGACAATTTTTCCTTCCTCTGGAGAGTATTGGAGAAGTCATCTGTTCAATTTATTTCCTCACGAAGGTGGTGGAGAGTTTCAGAACAAATTCTAGAACAATGATGGCTAACCCTTTTGGCACCAAGGCCCAAAATGTGCACGTGCATCCCCAAAATGCAATGTGTGTGCATGCATCCTGTGCATGTGCCAGGCACATGCACCATGCCCCCACCTACATATGCCCAGCCTCCCACGCATGCATGACAGAAACCCGAATACCAGCTGGTTGGCAGGAGGCACGCATGCATGCATGGCAGAGCTGAGCTTGGGTGACAGCTCACANCTCCCCACATACATTAGGAGTGATGGCAATGACTAAACATTTATTTTTCTTTCAGTACATTTGATTAATTCATTCACAGCTTTCAGAAATGCTCCCATACAATCTACTCAAATGTTTTGCTTATTGATTATATTGCTGTATGCTGCTGCAAGTGGTAGAATTTGAATGTCTGTAGAGATTCTCACTCATCTAATTCATGGTTATCCCAAAGGTGCTTTTTCAGGAGGCAACTGAACTTTCTTGTTTTTTCTTTGAAAATGTTTCACTTCTCATCCAATAAATGTCTTCAACTCTGACTGAATGGTGGGGAATGGAAGGATTTATATAGAATTTGAATGTAGTTCTAGGACAAGGTTGTTGCATTAAACAAAATGCTGACAAGGTTCACATCCAGTGAAGCTTTCTCTTCACTGTTGTTTCAACTTTCTCCTTATCGTTGAACAATAGCTATAGCAAACAGAAGATGCAAGTGAGCAAAATTTATTTTCTAGCAGTTGTAACACTATTATCCTCAGCTGTATGCTAAATCCTGGTTTAATTTTTAAATCTTTAATATGCTTTGATAGAAATTCAGACAGAGAGGGTGGCCCTCTGCTATGCATTCTCAACCATATAAAAATATGATTATTACAGAAATGCAGGAAAAAAAGCAAGTAAGCAGACCTACAAGCGCACTCTCTGCTATTTGTATTGTTAAAGTTTAACATTTCTTGTTGCTGCAGAGTTTCAAGTGGATTTGTCCCATCTCTTTATTGTAATTGTACCTTAATTCATTTGTTTGGGAAAACTTGAAAAGGTATATGGAAAGATACCATCAAGTCCGGCTCCTGCATTTGGCTCTCTCTGCTTCCGTGTTGAAGCTAAATTAAAGTATTTAATTCCAGCAGCACCTTTCAAAAGTGCCAGCCTGCCTTATTATCACCCAGCTACTGATACTCTTTGGAACTGCCTCAGAGCCAAATGTACACTTACTGTTTTCCAGATGGAAAATTGGAAATCTCACTTTGGCTGGTGATAAAAGTGGCAAGTCTTCCACTCAAAAGTGGATCTTGATTGAGCCCTAAAAGGAAAAGCTTATTCTAAAGCCACGAGTATTGGAAGCATGACTGCAGGATTTCTGTTTTTTAGTAGAAGTTTATTGAGTTAATAGGTAAAAACTAAGAAGTAGGGCTGCCCCTTTCTGTAAACCAGGTGCTTATGATCTACACGCAACCCTGGACAACTAGCAATGTGGCTCCACAAGATTATAAACTATTATTATATGATTTTATTTTATGAAACTAAACTATATACAGTATTTTATATGCAGCCCAGGACAATTACTTTTCTCTCAGTATGGACCATGGAAGTCAAAACACTGGACACTCATGCTATAAACTCTAAGCCCAAACAGATTGCACTTTTGACTTTCCTGTCACTCTTTTCACATATGACTGTAATTGGAGATAAATTCAACAGGTAGTGTTTCTCTAAATTTACACTTTCATATTGGGGAAAAGCTACATTTCTTCCCAGAGAAAGAATTCTAAAGTATGATGATTCATTTGATTAGTATATTGCCTTAAACTAAAAGCTAGTCTAATACTAAGAAAAGTTAAATCACATCAATATTATATGAAATCAATATGTTTTATTCCAGTCATAAAGGTTAATAAAAACATGAAATAGAAGGGACAATTTTTAAAACTATTGTAGCAGTATATTAACTTTAAAGAGATACTGAATAAAACAAGAATGCAACTTATGTCACTGCAAATACAACTACTACTATGGAAAAAGTGCCAAACTGGTTTATCAGCCAGTATTTCCACATCACACATCCTGCTGAATAATTCATAATGAAAAAAGTTCTTAAGATCTAAGTATCAAGTTAATTACCAGATTAATTAACCTTTCAATGATGTCAAGTATTTCTCTTTTCCTCTTTTTATTACATAGATAATAAAAGTTTATGTGCATGTTTGTTTGAAAATTGTTAATTTAAGAATAAAACAAATTATGGAGAGATCTTTCTAATTC
>BHFT01033544.1:0-25671 GCA_004320025.1 Laticauda laticaudata
AAAAAAAAAAAAAAAAAAAGAGGGAGACGTGCATTTTAAAATGAATGCATATATTGGGTTTTTTTGCAAATATGTAGAGGGCAGAGGAAGGAGGCCAAGGGATTTTGGTCCAAAGGGGCCCGTCGCTTTTCCCTGACCTGCGATCGCTTCCATCCGAAGACCGAGCGGAGCTGGATCGAGGTCGGATTTTGACCGGAGCGAGGCGGGGAAGGGAAAGCGAAGGAAGGATGACAAAGGGCCGTATCCAATTCATTCAGAATAGAGTTGGAAGGGACGTTGGAGGTCTTCTAGTCCAGCCCACTGTTTAAGTAGGAAACCTTATACCATTTCAGACAAATGGCTGTCCAGTCTCTTCTTAAATTCCTCCAGTGATGAAGCACCGACAACTTCTGGTGGCAACCCGTTCCACTGGTTAATTGTTCTCACTGCTGGGAAATTTCTCCTTCATTCCAGGTTGCTTCTCTCCTTGATCAGTAACCATTCATTGTTTTTTCTTCCTCCTCCTCCTCCTCTTCTTCTTCATTTCCATCTGTTGTATCCTGTCCTGCCTTCAGATCCTTTGGAGAATAAATTGACCCCCTCTTCTTCTTTGTGGCAGCCCCTCAAATAGTGGAAGACTGCTATCATGTTACCGCTAATTCTTCTTTTCTCTAGATTAGCCAAACCCAAAACCTGCAACTGCTCTTTTCATATACCGGTATATTTATATTTATACACAGAAAAAGAGAGAGAGAGAGGGAGAGAGGGAGAGAGAGAGAGAGAGAGGCAGACAGACAGACAAACAGACAGAGAGAGAAAGGTTGCAAGGATTTGGGTTTGGCATGTGTGTGTGTGTGTGTGTGTGTGTGTGTGTTTGTCTCCGGGGGGGCCCTTAGTCATCTTAGTCGTTCTTTTCTGCATTTTTTGTTTTTCAAATTGATTGACAATTCTGTCCAAGCTGAAATCTGAGATTCTTCTGAATTGAGCGCCAGTTCAGCCATGATGTTGCTTGGGGTCTCCTGAGTTTGTAGGAAGGTCTCACACCAAAATCACAACCAGGTTGTTTTTTTTTCCCATCCCTTAACAATTGTTCATTGCAAAGGGCCTCGTTATTCATTGGTCTCCATTGGCTTTTCCCCACCAAGTCCAAGCCTCTGATGAGGGGGAAGATTTGGGTCCTAAATGGTGTTTTTTTAAAATAAATAAATAAATAAATCTGGTCCTTTGGGGAGGGGAGGAATGCTAGGAGGCTCTTGCCTTTTTCCCAAATGCAGACTGAGGGGGCTCCTTCTTCGGCCCTTTATGGGTCTTATGAAGAAAAGGAAGATAAATGTGTAAATAAAAATAATTGCCTTGTCTTCTTGATAAAGAAAAAAAGCCTTTATCAACCAGCGTTTTATTTTTCCTTAAAAAAACCCAACAACCCATGGAATAATTCTGAAAGAATGGTAGGATAATGGCGGAGAATGTCTAGATAATGTCTAGAAATCTGGAAGAGTAATACATACACACACAGAAACACACACACACACAGAGAGAGAGAGAAAGAGAGAGAGAGAGAAAGAGAGAGAGAGAGAGAGACATGGGGAGTGGGAGCAGAGACAGAGGTGGGGGCGAGAGAGAAGAGAAAGACAGGCAGACAGAGACAAACAAACACAGACACAGACACACAGAGAGAAAGAAAGAAAGAGAGAGAGAGACAGAGAGAGACAGAGAGAGAAGGAAGAGAGAGAGAGAGAAGAGAGAGAGAGAGACAGAGGGAAAGAGACAGAAAGAACGAAACAGAAAGAGAGAGGGACAGAGACAGAGAGAGAGAGAAGAGAAAGACAGAGAGAGAGAGAAGAGAAAGACAGAGAGAAAGAAAGAAAAAGAAAGACAGAAAGAGGAAGAGAAAAGAGAGAGACAGAAAGAAAGAAAGAGAGAGAGAGAGAGAGAGTTTCTGATTTGGTTTCCAAAGTGGAAATGCAGGACACTCACCCGCCGAATAAAGAGACTTTCTAAGGAAAATCGGGGACCAAACACTTGCGCTTGGTTTCCGCTGGGTTTTCTCCGCCCCAGGCAAGAAAAGGTTCTTGCAGGAAACAAAACGCGGAAGATTCGAGGGTTTTAAAAGCAAACCGAGAGAGGCAAATTCAGTTTAAGGGGCGGTATTTATTTTAAAAAGCAGAAGCGGCCATTAAAAAAAAGAAAAGAAAAGAACATGAGGGTGGAAAGACGAGGAACCTGGGCGAATCTGTTGCGATATTCTAAACAGACTTTTGCAAATCCATTCCAACCATCCATCCGTCTAAATCTGCAGAGGATTTCTTTTTATCTCCTCTGCTTATTCTCATCTGATGGGGCACTGAGAAAAAGAAAGAAAGAAGGGGAAAATACTGCATGCCATTGAGAAAGCAAACCATTGTGGACTAAAATAACGCGAACTGTTTTTAACGTGACACAAAATCCACCGGTGAAGTTTCAAGACTCTTGTACTTTCCTCTGGATATTTTCCATTTTGTAAAAATATTTTTTCCAGCCCTAATATTTTGTAATAACTATTACAGAGTAGTAAGAAGTGTTACCGTATTAATAATAGCGTGACGGCATCAAATGATATAATCACGACCATTGAATATAACAAGTAAGTATTGGTAAAGATTAGCCTTCAATCGAATTGTCACACATTAATTATCTGTAACAATGACTTTTGGGGAAAACTATCGTGCTTGGGACGCCATGCCGTATTTTCATGGCATGCAATATTATTACATCAGTGGACAGAAAAGAGGAGACATCTGCTTTCTTTCAGGTTCAGGAGACTATAGAACAATAGGATGAAAGCTATGAAATTATAATCCATGTTTCAAGCATTTTTTTCTGCTTCTGGTTGAGCAGAAAGCAAGTTCAGTAAAATAACAAATGGGAGAAAAATAAGACTAAAATCAGAATGGGTGATTCTTTTGTTGTGATATTGTTGGTTTGTGCATCGCAGGGAATCTTTTGCATGCCTGCGTTTTTATTTGGGGGGGGGGGGNGGGGGGGGGGGGAAATACATCTGATTAATTTGGTTTAGAGATTAAAAGTGGAAAGAAAGAAAAAAAAAATTCCTGGGCAGTTTATGTATGTGCAATAGTGCCACCTAGAGGAAAACGTTAGTATCTTTTTATTACTTTATATAATAATAGAGTATAAAATATATTTAAAAAAAATACGAAAGAAAATAGCAGGAAAGGAAGGAGGGAAAGGGTGAAGGGAAAAGCGTGGGGCAAAGGGAAAAAAGAAAGAAAAGACAATTGAACTCCCAACTCCCTTTGGGGCAGTGGAATAAGATCATAGCATCAAACCTAAACTTTTTACTTTTACATAATAATATAAACTAGCCATTTCTATAACAACAAACCTATAAAACAGATGAGCAGCTCGCTGACCAGAGACTTTGGGTGGAGAGGCCACACAGTTGCAGCTGATCAATGGAGATTAGAATGGAACGGGACAGAACAGAATAAGAGTAAAATGAATTTGGAATGGAATGGAATGGATTAGAATAGAATAGAATAGAATAGAATAGAATAGAATAGAATAGAGGAATGTAGAATAGAATAGAGGAAAATAGAATAGAGGAAAATAGAATAGAATAGAATAAGAATAAGAATAGAATAGAGGAATATAGAATAGAATAGAGGAATATAGAATAGAATAGAGGAATATAGAATAGAATAGAGGAAAATAGAATAGAACAGAACAGAACAGAACAGAATAATAGTAGAATGAATTAAGAATAGAATGGAATAGAATGGAGAATGGAATGGAACAGAACAGAATAACAAGTCTGGAAGGGACCTTGGAGGTCATCTAGTCCAACCCCCTGCTCAGGCAGGAAACCCTGTACCCTTTCAGACAAAAGAAGAACTACCTCCTCCTCCAGATCTGAGAACAGAGGAGGCTGAGAGGAGGTAGGCACAAAGAAGGTCAGCCAGGCTACTCTCAAGGAGGCAACTTCAGCCCTCTTGATGAGCTGCAGCAGGAAGCAGTTATTTAACTCAGCAAGGTGTGTGTGTGTGTGTGTGTGTGTGTGAAATGATGCTGGGAGAAGCACATCTCTGTTTCCTTGCTCTAAAAATGAAATGTGGATGAAATCAAATTAAAATTATTATTATTTGAAATAATTAAATTGAATTGTTGGATTGTCCCACAGCAAGTTGTCCCATGGTAAGTGAGCCATGTTGAGTGGGCCATGTTGAGTTGATCATGCTGTATTGGCCATGTTGAGTTGGCCATGTTGCGTTGGCTGTGTTGAGTTGGCCCATACTGACCTCAGAGGCAGCATTGCAAGGGTCTCAGGACTCACCTCTTCAAATTGGCTGGGGCGGGGCAAGCCGGGGGGGGGGGCAAAGAACCAGAGGAGGGGGTGCCCTTTCCCACGCTCCTAAGGGAAGCTCTGATGGAGAGCCAAGTGATTTTCGCCAACTGTCGTCCCTTGAATAAATCCGAGGACACAACTCGGGCTGAAGCAGGAGAGGAGCCCCAAACCTTTGGGGTAGTATTTCCCCTCCTCAAAAAAAACCCCTGGCATTTCCTTCCAAATTAGCTGCTTCCCTCAATAACATCCTTTCCTGAGTAAGGCAGGAAGAAACAACGGGCAATTAAGAAGAGGCTCTCTTGATCAACTTCCTTCACAAAGCGTCCATTTGCTTAACCTTTCTTCCACCGCTTGACCTTGTCAGAAATGTTCAAATATTCAAAGGGCCGAGGGGAGGGGAGGCCGAGGCTGAACTTCTGAGTCTTCCAGCTGAAATCACTTTGCCCCTTTAGTCCTTGCTGACCGACATCTTGAAGTCAACAATGAGGCTACTGTGCCCCCGGGCTCTTTGGGGTGCACTGCGGTTGCCTTTGTGCCCCAGGTAGAATCTTGATAGGGCAAAGTCAGGGGTCCAGAGGGGACACGGGACACCCCTCGGATTGAGAGGGGGTATCCCATGGCCATGAGGCTGAATATTCAGGACTTGGGAGAGCCACTGTGGCAAGACAAGTTGTAAAATGGGACTGAACAAATATCTCCCTTCCAGAACTTCCAGGAGGCCCATTTTTCACCCTCCCCGGGCTCCGAAGGCTTTCCTCAAGCCTCCGGGAGGGCAAAAATAGCCTCCCCTGGCTCTGGAGGCGGGAAACAGGCTGGGTCTCCTTTGGTTGCCCTGCACAGGAGAACGGAGCTGGAAAGCAGGTTAGTGGGGTGGGGAGGGAATGGGGATTTTGCAGTATCCTTCCCTTGCCACACCCACCAAGCCACACCCATAGAACTGGTAGTTAATTTTTTGAATCCCACCACTGCTGGGAAGGTCTTCTCAGGAGGTTCTGGCTAAAATTTTCCAGGTTCCACTTTTGGTCTCTTTTCTGGGAAGAGAAGAGAGACACAAGGGAACTATGGATTCTGAAAAAGCAGGTGTGTGACTATTGGAATTGGCCACCCCTGGAAGAAGGGTGGGGAAAGGGAGGAAAGGCCCAGAGCTCTGTTTTCCTGGAATCCTTTTGCTGTTAATGGCTGCAATATTGATCCTTTGTCAGGTAATGCTGGTGTGCTCCAGACTGTGGATATCACAGCCTACCTTTTAAAAGCAGACAATCTCAGAGAGATTCCACCAACGGTGGGATTCAAAATTTTTCACTACCGGTTCTGTGGGCACACGCTTCACACATGCGTGGAGCGTTCTAAAATGGGCAATTTTAAGCATGAAAACTTACCTTACCCGGGGTGGACTGCTGGAGGTTTGCAGGGGTTTGGGAGAGCCCCTACCTACGATTCTGTGCAGTTCAAAGAACCCAAAATCTCACTCCTGGCTGGCTCCGCCCACCCCACCCCACCCCTCTCAGGAGTCTCCACGNCCGCCCACCCCACCCCACCCCTCTCAGGAGTCTCCACGCAGCCTATTTTGGATGCCAGTAAGTGCAGGGCATGCACAAAGGCTCAGGGTGGGCGAAAAACAGGCATCCCCGAAGTTTGAGAAGGCCGGAAATAGGCCTGTTTCTGGCTTCCAGAGAGCCTCCGGAGCCTGAGGAGGTTGTTTTCACCCTCCCGGAGGCTCGAGAAAAGCCTCCGGAGCTCAAGGAGGGGAAAAAAAATGCCCTTCCCCACTATGGTGCAGGAGGCCAACTAGGCCACGCCAATCATGGCCACTCCCACCCAGCAACCAGGTAGAGAACCCTTTGCTAAAAATTTTTAAATTTTTTGACCTAACCTTCAGTGTTGGTGAGTAAAACAGCTGAGGCATGGCAATCCGCTCAGCTGCACTGATCAACTGAATTACAAACAAAGGACATATAGGACAGGAAAGGGTGGGGGCAGCTGAGCGGGCCCAACTTCCAACCAGTGCTACCGGATCGCTAGAACCGTTGCAAACCGGCATCATACCACCTTTGTCTTCCACTGAAAAGAGCAGCTCAGTCAGGTGTGAGCAGCTCCCAAGAAGTCTCTGCCAGGGTTCCGGTTAACACACCCAACGGAATCAAAACTGCAAGGCTGGTATGTTCCTCAAAGCATAGATTTATTAGGCTTGTTGTTTTGTCACATCTGGGGAAAACCCAACTCTGAAGGACTCAAGGTTTTCCTCACCCAAATCAAAATCCCCCAAGTTCTTTCTCCCAGTTCTCTGACCCTAATGATTTCTTCCAACAACCAGTTCACCAAACTGCTCAGAAAGTTTAACAGCTGATTTTCCCGAAGTGGTGCGAATCTGCTGAATCTGTCATGCCCCTGCTGGACGCTGACTCTGAAGGAGAGGAGGAACAGACAACAGGGAGTGGAAGTGTGGCTCTGGAGGTTGTGGAGGAGGCTGGGGAAGAGCAGAGACCAGCTGGGCAGTCCGAGGAGAACCCAGGCCCTTCCCCTATCCATCCTAGGGCATGCAGGGAGGAGAGGATAAGGGAGAGACGTGGTCTACTGGGGAGGAGAGGGCCTTGATCCCCTTCATGGGTTGCAGATGTGACAACTGAATAAGAGTACGGATGTGCATATGGGCGAACGCTGGAAACAAAGCATGGAAATATCTCTAGTTGATGGTTCCTCTCTTGAGTTTGGCATCCTTCCCAGTGTGTTCTCTGTTATCTGTGGATGTCGTCCAGCCCTATCTTGCCTGGTTTGTGTTGCTTTTTTCCTTCTTTTTGTAACTATTTGTGTGGGAGTTTTTTGTTTTCCATTAGGAATATTCGGAGCTTGGAAGCAAAGTGAAGGAATAAAAGGAGCTTCACCTGTTTTCTGTGACTGTGTTTGTTCTGTATCCCACCCTGGGTCATCACACTCCACCCCCGTCACACGTCCTTTACCTGGTCCAACCAGATCACATCCTCCATCCTGGCTGGCTTTGATCCATGCCTCTCCAACACCTGGTAGAGCGTCCCAAGGAAAAGAGTGTTGTTTCGGCTACATATCCTCNGCTTTGATCCATGCCTCTCCAACACCTGGTAGAGTGTCCCAAGGAAAAGAGTGTTGTTTCGGCTACATATCCTCCCAGCTATTTTTGTCTCCCCCCCCCTTACATTCCCACAGCTCCAACTGGCCTGGCTGTGGCAGCCCTGAAGATGCTCCCAGAATGGCTCCTTACCTGGGGAGTCTCTACTCGCAGACGAAAGATGCGAAAGAAAGGAAAGTTGAAGGCCGACATTAAATTTTCATGCTTAAAATTCTCCTTTTTCAAACGTTCCACACATGCGTGCAAAGCGCGTGCCCACAGAATTGGGAGTAAAATATTTTGAATACATCACTGGCTGGCTCCTCTTCTGGCTGCAATCACCCCACTGTGCTTGAATCCCTTCCACAGATCTGGTGATCCTTTCTACTCCCTGATCACTTGGCCTTGGAAGTTTAGTGAACTTTTGAGGATCAGCTTTTTTCAATGCACTGGCCCAATTTGTATTCCACCCCCCTGGTTCAAGTGAGGAGCCCATGGATGGTTCATCTGGCACCCCGTCAAGCTTGCAGGCTGAGCAAAATCTGCCAAGGAGGCCCCTTGAATTTTAAGCCACCTCCGTCTCCCAGGTAGGGGCTGCATGGGGCAGCTCAGTGGTGCCCCTCCAAGCATCGGGGGGCGGGGGGGGGGCTTTTTTCATAAATCTATGGGAGGGTGACCTGAATTGAATGAGCCCAAGTGAAGGGAATGGCACAAAGCCTGTCCTGAAATAAAAATCCATCTCGTATTAAAGGTCATTTGTCACCCAAGCCGGCAACTCATTAAAAAGTTTCCACTCTTGTTACTTGAGATGCCCCTCGAGTACGGCTGGGCATGGCAAAAGAGGGGGGGTGGGGAAACTCAGCTTCCCCTTCCCTAAAATAACAGGCCAGCTCTTTCCCTGTCTCCTTTGCAATTGCGACCTTCGCTGTCGGCTGAACTACTTGCTTTGTTTTCCCACAGCTGCAGACAAGCATTTTCTGCTCAAGGGGACTGCTCTGGAAACCTGCAATGACAACCCTGGGAATTGGGGGGAGGAATGGAGAAGGGGGCGCCAGGGGCTTCCTAAGATGTTTTCAGGATGAGTGGGAACAGCAGTCTTCTAAAGACCCAGAGCAGAATGGGACAACTCACTATGGCCAACTTGCCAAACGTGACTTGCCTTGGACAACTCGCTATGGTACAATTCAACAATTCAATTGAATGATTTAAAAAAATTGTTAAAGTATTTTAATTGGTGTCATGCACATTTTATTTTGTCCCTGCTTTGGCATCCTTTCTTTTAGGAATCTGTTTCACTATGTCTTTGACATTAGTGTAACTCTTGTCCTATGGTGAGATGGCTCGTAACCAGTTGGCTGTAGTGAGTTGGCTGTGGAGACTCTGCTGCAGAGTTGGCCATGGTGAGTTGACCATGGTGAGTTGACCATGGTGAGTTGGAAGTGGAGTGTTGGCCATGGTGATTTGGCCATGGAGAGTTGGCCATAGTGAGTTGACCATGGTGATTTGGCCATGGAGAGTTGACCATAGTGAGTTGGTCCTGGAGTGTTGGCCATGATGAATTGGCCATGAAGAGCTGGCTACGGCGAATTGGGCATGGTGAGTTGGCTGTAGTGAGTTGTCATAGACCCGACCCAGAAACTATCAGGTTGGGGCTCCTGTGACCTCGGTTTGGCTTGTGGAAAGGGAGACTCACTTGGTGTGTGTAGGGAGCTGGCAATAATTGTGGATGGAATTGGGTATAATTCACGATGGCATTTGATGCTGCCACTTGTGATTCTGAAATGGCCAACCCTGCTGCATTGACGCAGCCCATACAAGCCTGGTGGCTCGACAAGATTTGTGCCCCTCTCCCCCTGCTTTTAGGGCCAAGGAAAAGCTTTGGCTTGAAAATAAAAATTTGGAGAACGCTACGTCCTCTGAATGCATTCTCTGGACTGGAAACCCCTTTGGAAATCCGTAGGACCTCTGTGTCAGCTGATCTTATGAAGTTTTCAGCACGTTGTGCTTTCCATTGTGTAATTTCCTCACTCGTTCCCCCAAATAATCTGGTAGAAATAGCACACAGAAAGACACACACACACGTCACTGAACAGACGATAATCACTATTTTACCTTTTTATTTCAGCATTTGAAGGACACTTCAGAGGTATAATTCAAGCCCATATTTCAAGAGGCACCTCATTCTACACAGATGGGTCTGCCCACTGTTTGTCAAAAAGGTGAGGCTATTGCTCAAAGGCTGGACCAGAGTCCGAACTATGTACACAATGAAGGAAGTGGGCCGCCAAGAATCCTCATTTCTATAGGGGCAGGACATGAAGCAAACCTCCCACTGTTGATGGGATTCAGCTAGGCCCAAAAGAAACCAGGCCTCACGCATGCTATTTTTTTCAAAACCCAAATAGCTAAATGAACGAAAAGCTATCGATCTGCACCATTTTGGTTATAGGTTCCATAATTTAACAGGTTTCTGCAGCGTGGAACACCCTGGTCAGACCACAAGAGGTGGTTTCTGCTCTCCAAATTGTTCCTCCTCCTTCTAAAGTTGGTTGGCTGGATGCCCCAAAACCAGCTGCAGCCAAGAGGCACCCCACAATTATCTGCTGTAAGATGGGAATAACTGGTTTTCTCATCCTTTGGCCACGTGATCATATCCTGCCTCCATTTTGAGAGCTTCTTCGACCAGGAGAAGAGCCGTGGTGGTGCAGTGGTTAGAAGGCAGTACTGCAGTTTTACTCTGCCGACTGCCAGCAGTTCAATCCTGACAGGCTCATGGTTGACTCAGCCTTTCATCCTTTTGAGGTCCGTAAAATGAGGACCCAGATTGTTGGGGAGCAAGAGGCTGACTCTGTAAACAGCTTAGAGAGGGCTCTAAAGCACTGTGAAACAGTATATAAATCTAAGGGAAATTGTCTTGCCCTTCCTTCCTTCCTTCCTTCCTTCCTTCCTTCCTTCCTTCCTTCCTTCCTTCCTTCCTTCCTTCCTTCCTTCCTTCCTTCCTCCCTTCCTTTCCTTCCTTCCCTCCCTCCCTCTCTCCTTCTTTCCTTCTCTGTGATTAGAATGCAGTATTGCAGGCCTACTCTGCTGACTGCCAGCAGTTCGATCCTGACCGGCTCAAGGTTGACTCATTCTTTCACCCTTCCAAGGTTGTTTAAATGAAGACCCAGATTGTTGGTGGGACAAGAGGCTGTAAATTGCTTAGAGAGGGCTGTAAAAGCACTGTGAAGTGGTATATAAGTCTAAATGCTATTGTTAGTAAGTCCTCCCTCCCTTCCCTCTCAGTGATTAGAATGCAGTATTGGTGGCTTACTCTGCTGACTGCCAGCAGTTTGATCCTGACTGGCTAAAGGTGGACTCTGCCTTCCATCCTTCCGAGGTGGGTAAAACGAGGACCCAGATTGTTGGGGGGCAAAGGGCTGACTCCCAGACTTTGATTCCCACAATTCCTCAGCCAGCATGGAGTTGAAGTCCACAGGTCTTAAAGTGACCAAGTTTGGAGATCACTGCTTTCTACACGCGTGTGCCCCAGCCAGAAGTGCCCAGTAACACAAGAAGGCAAAATTAAAAGTGGGTTTGTTTCATGCTGGTCACTCCTCATCCCATGGCCTGATCCTAATCACACAGACGTGTCCTTCGGCTTTTCGAAAAACAAATAATAGTAATAACGACAATAACAACCCAAAGCCATTTTGCCTCTTAACAAAAGCAATCGGAACAATACATACACTGTACAGACCTGCGTTTTGTGCATATTTTTGTTCTAGTTACTTTTTTTGGACGTGGGAGTCCTCAAAATGCCTCAATTTAACCATTTTTGGTACCTAATGCCTTGTGTGCCAAAGATCCCACATTTTTAGGGACAGAGAGAACTGCTGGTTTGGAAGAGGGGATCAAAGAGGCCATCTGTGTCAAAATTGACGGCCCTCCCTCAACACAGGGGGAGGGATATGACATCATCTATCTCCAATCTACAACACAGCTCCTTTCAGCAATTCCACATCCATTTGCACCATTCAGGTGACTCTGAGGACACAGATAAACCTCCAAGTGGCCTCAACGACCCTCTAAAAGGATGCAAATGACCAGCTGTCTGCAAGGAGTATAAATCCTTCCATTCCCCGCCATCCAGTTGGAGCTGAAGAAGCTTCTTGGATGAGAAGCAAAACATCTTCAAAGCAAGTCCAGTTGCCTCTTGGAAAAAAGCCCCTTTGGGACAAACCATGGACGTGGATGACGGAGAATCTCCACAGACGTTGTGCCATCTTTGCAACGAGTGGCTTTGGCACACACATCAGCCATGCTGCCAGTTGTCCTGCTGGAAAGTGAGTCCATTGGAATGAATCTCGTCCTGATCTGAATGCAGGGACGGCATTTGGAAGGGCGAGCGCAGGTAGGTGGTGAATTTCTGCTCCCCTTAGGAAGAACTGGGTGGTCCGCCGTCTTTCTTCTCTAGTTCCTGCAGACGCTCTTCTCGAAAGTGAGCATGCTGGGTGCCCACCTTATGGGCCGTCTCTGTGGCGGTGATGTCAATCTGGGCATATTTCGTGGTTTCACTGCCTGGGTATGAAAGCATTGTATTGGCCACAGTGTATCCAGAGGTGGTATTCAACCGGTTCAGACCGGTTCTGGCGTACCGGTTGCAGAAATTTTGACCACTTTGGAGAACCAGCAAATACCACTTCTGATCACCTTGTTGTTTTTTAGCTCAGCTGGATTGCCGCACGAAGCGGCACATAGAACCGGTAGGAAAAAATTTGGAAACCCACCACTGAGCGTATCCCACAACCGCAGAGTGGGAACCTTGATTCTGTGCGAGGACTGGTAAGGGGCCCTCCATTCTGGATCGCTGGAAGCTTCGGAGAGCAAACACAGGCAGTCCTCGATTTACAACATTTTATTTCGTGACCGTCCAAAGTTACAACGGCACTGAAAGATGTGAATTAGGGAAACTTTTCACACTTTGTGACCGTTGCAGCACCCCTGTGGCCACACAATTAAAATTCGGATGCTTGGCAACTGACTCCTACTTATGACGGTTGCAGTGATGACTCTTTGCAACTTTCTGACACACAAAGTCAGTGGGGAAGCTGGATTCACTTAACAGTGAAATTACTCACTTAACAAATGTCTCCATTAGCAACAGAAATTGTGGACATAAGTCGAGGACGACCTTAGATTGGCTTTTCTGGGAAGCCTCCCTCTTTTCCTGCCCCCACTAAAGCTGCCTGGAAGCTCCCTTCAGGTTATATAGGGAGGCCTCAACTTACGACCAGAATTGAGCCTGAAGTTTACCTTGCTAACTGAAACATTTATCAAGTGAGTTTTGCGACAAATTTACAACAGTTCATTTAGTGACTGTTTGAAGTTACAATGACACTGCAAGAGTGTCGGGTGACCCTTTTTCATGCTGACAATCCCCTGGGTCACATGATCAAAATTTGGGCGCTTGGCGACTGACTCACATGTATGACGGATGCAGTGTTCCCGGGGTCATATGATCCCCTTTTGCAACCTTCCTCAATGGGGAAGCCAGCTCCCCCTAACAACCACATGACTTAACAACTGCAGGGATTCCTTGAACCAACGTCGCAAGAAATGCTATTAAAAAGAAAACAGCTCACTTAACAAATGTCTCACTTGGCGACATAAATTGGGGGATTCAATTCTGGTAGTAAGTCAAGGACTACCAAAACTGTGGATATTTAGCCAGATTTTTTTTTTGGGGGGGGGAGCAATGAGGAGAGAAGCTTTATATTCCAAAGACTTATCATGAATGTCATGGAAAAATTATCCTCTTGCCTGCTTGGCCACTTTTGGAGATTCTTACCTCGAATGTTCCTGCTGGGTTCCTGAAGCTCCACCTCCATGTAATGAAGTTGCTTCTTTGCTGTGGGACTTGTGGGGATATTCACGTAAGTTGCCATGTCACCATGCGATTGCTCCGAAAGTGGGAGTTCTGCAGAAAAAAAAGATTGCAAAGTCTGTGGGGATGACCTTGGAAGCGGGAGGAAGCTGAGCCTGCAGAAGGTATGTGGGCATGGCTTATGTCTCTCATGGGACCCCCCAGCCCCAGCCCAGGGTCTAGGACTGTAAAGGTGTGGGAGGGAGAGAGGTGTGTTTTCAGACTAGCCCAGGGGTGTCAAACTCAAGGCCCATGGGCCGGATCCAGCTGTGGTGTGATTAGATGTAGGACACCATGGAAACAACAAAGGACCGGTCCACTGTGCCTCTGCCAGTGAAAACGGAGCTCGGGAGGGTTGCATGTTGCTCTCCCAGGGTCTGTTTTGGCCTCAATGGCCACCTGAAGCCCTCTGACAGTGAAAACAAAGCTTTATTTTCATTGGCAGAGGGCTGCAAGAGGCTATCATGGCCGAAATTGAATCCTTGAAAAGAGACATCAAGCTGGCCACGCTCTCCCTGGCCATGTCCATCCTCGGCCCCCCGAGGTCAAACACAACTGTGATGTGGACCTCAATTAAATTTGAGTTTGACACCCCTGGACTAGCCAAATTTCATTTGTGTATGTTTTTCTCTCTCCTTTTTTACAGCCCGGTAGTCCCTTAAATCGGGGTGAACGCCTGGAGCTGAGTATTTACTGGCCGGATGCCCTTCCTGATGCCTGTGTGGAGTTCACAGTAGATATTTTCTCTTTGCTTCCTCAGGGGGAAAAACTATAAAATTTCAATTTTTTTTTGTCTTTTTATGCCCCTGTAGTCCCTTTAATTCAGGATGGGGTCAGGCGACTGACTGGAGCTGAGCGTTTACTGGCCAGGTGCCCTTCCTGACCAGCAGTGGGATCCTAAATGTCCCACTACTGATTTGGTGATCGTGCGCAAGCAGCTTTTCACACACCAGCTGAGACCTGCAGCACCAATCAACTAAGAGGATAAAGAAGAGGAAGCGCAAGGGCGGATGATAGGGCTGATCCTGCGCTTTTCTCTTCTTTCTCCTCTCAGCTGATCTGGAGGCTTTGTTCCTTCTCTCAGTTGATCGATGGAGGCTTTTTTTTCAATTTTTATTACCAGTTCGGTTAAACTGGTCCAAACCGGTAGCATACCACCGTCCCTTTAACAATATTTTATTTCAGTTTTCCACATATTAAAAACATCTTCTTTTAGTGAACAGCATGATTCCAGGTGATCACATTTCCAAACAAACATGACTATAATTTCATACTCATCTTTCACAATTAATTTCATATCTTACCATAACTTTACCTATTGTGTATTCTTTTTATCAGATACTTTCCTCCAGCTTATTTTATATTTTTTTTCAATTCATTACTTGACCTATTTTCTTAAACTTCAAATAACTGTCATATCTTTATACTCTATACTTTATACTTTCATCTGTCAAGTTTGCAATTTCAGTGCACATTCTTATTTCATCATTCCAAAAATTTCATCTCAATGGAATAGCATACCACCATTCCTGATGCCTACATGGAGTTTACAGTAGGTATTTTCTCTTCATGCTCTGAGAGAGAAACTACAAAATTTCCTTTGTGTGTATGTGTTTTTTTTTCTCTTTATGACCCCGTAGTCCTGTAATTCAGGGTGAGGTCAAGGCCACTGGGTGGGAGTGAGCATTTACTGGCCAGATGCTCTTCCTGATGCCTAAGTGGAGTTCACAATAGGTATGTTCTCTTTGCGCCCGGAGACAAAAACTACAAAATTTCCTTTATGTAACCTTTGCAATAAAGGATAGCACTCTTGAGTAGGCTACCTTTGCAAGGGTGACAACAGACTTTTCAATGACAATCACTTAACTGGATACATCTGGAGGAGTGAACAACCAAAACTAGAGTGGGAAACTTTTTTCCTTCAGGCATGAATGGCGTGGGAAATTCAAATCCATCCATGCTTCTTACCTAGATTGGGTGCGAACATTTGGGACGATAAAATTGAAGTCTCCTTTAAAAACACACAAACACACACATAGAGAGAATAGGCTGTATTAAAATACACTTCTTTCAAAACTCAGAGCACTAAAACGAACTGCTTTCTAGGGATCCCTTAAAAATACAGGTAGTCCTCAACTTACAACAATTTGCTTAGTAACTGTTCAAAGTTACATGACGGCATTGAAAAAAATGGACTCACAGCCATTTCTCACACTTACGACCATTGCAGCATTCCCCAGGGTCACGTGATTTACACTCAGATGATGGGCAGCTGATTCACATTTATGACGGCTGCAGGGGTCCCCTTTTGTGACTTTCTGAAAAGCCGAGTCCACGGGGAAGCCAGACCCACTGAACAACAATTGGTATGACTCGTTTAACAATGGCAGGGATTGGCTTAATAAATGTGGCAAGAGAAAAGTCGTAAAATGGGGCAAAACTTGCTTGACAGAAATTTAGCAACGCAAATTTGTGGCTCGATTGTGGCCGTAAGTTGAGAAATACTTGTATCTCTATAGAAATACATTAAGAAGGTTAAAAAAAAACCCTGCCAGGAAGGCTTTTAAAGGTGATAACCAGCACCTGGAAACACACAGTCAACTCATGCAGCTCACAAATGCAGCTTACTAGTACTACATGGATCCAGTATCTGACATTCTTTACCACCCATGCAGCCTAATTCTGCACCAGTTGAAGTTTCCAAATGGTCTTCAAGGGCAACTCCTTGTAGAGGGCTTTGCAGTAGTCCAGATGAGAGGGCATTGGGGTGTGTGGGACTGTGAGCAACAATATTGTTAATTTCCTTTTCCAGTAAGCCACAGCTTAGTCAAGGAATGAACAAAATCACTCCCACCAACATTAACAGAGCAAGCTACTTGCATATAAACTGACAGCAAACCCCTACTAGCATTAATGATGGTACCTAAGTTGGGTTGTGAAATGCCTGCAAGGAAGCCACCCAGCTCAGAGAGCCCCCAGGAGCCCCCAGTCAAACCCTGAGCTACAAATATTCCCTTCTATTTACTTCACATTATAATCTTAAGAAGTTTTTTTTATAAAATGATGCACACACCAGGTGGGCAATAGCAGTTTATGACAGATCTCGTCCCTACAGTTTGAGTTCCGGGTGTCCGACCTACGTCGGTCACTACACCAACCTAGGTGCCTGCGGGGCTGTCCTGGAAAATGTAAGGGGTCAGCCTACGTGGCTTTGGCCTGGTTGACCCAGTGCAATGAGGAAATGCCAGCTATTTGGGGAATGGCATCAAGCTGGCCATGCCCACCCAGTCGGCCACACTCAGTGAATGGCATCAAGCTGGCTACACCTACCCAATTGGCCACACCTAGAGAATGGCGTAAAGCTGGCCACACCCACCCAGTCGGCCACACCCAGGGATTGGCGTCAAGCTGGCCACGCCCACCCAGTTGGCCATGCCCACCCCAAGGTCAACCACAGCCCTGATGCAGCCCTCAATGAAATTGAGTTTGAGACCCCTGGTCTAGAGTGTATAAAGGTACAGTGGAAACTTGGGTCACAACCGTAATCCATTCCAGGGCTTTGGTGGCAACCTGATTTGATCGTGACTGGAAACACGACGGACTGTGCATGCAGGGACAAAAAAAATTGGTGCTGAAGGAAAAATTGCCCTGTCAGGGAAAATCACTGTGGCTGTGTTTGGTTGCCACCCAAAGATGTGTTCACAACCAGAAGCCAAACGTTTCCGAAAATTCTGGTCGTCACCCGATTTGGTTGTGGACAGAAGCATTCACAACCCGAGGTTCCACTGTATGAAACAGCAGCCCCCAATGTTTTGTACACTAGGGACCAGTTCTGTGGAGAGGTTTGTCTGCGGACTGGAGCTGATATGGTTTTAAAAGCTGCCTCCATCCTGCTGATGGCGGTTTGATCGTTTGTGCAGCCCAGTTTCTAGTATGCCCTGGCCGGGTACCAGTCCACAAACCTGCAGATGGGGAGCCCTGTGTTAAAGGGATGCTGGAAATCTGAATAACCAGATGGGTCATTTTATGAGGAGTGGTCGATGCACGAGAAAGCTAAAAAGGTTTTGGATTCAAATACTGTTGTGGTTAGCCAACAGCAGGTGCAGATGGCTGAGGAGACGCTCCTGAGTCTACTCCCCGGTCCTGGTAATCCCTTATCTGACGACGGAAGTCTCTAACACCCCCGTGGCAGCAGCGATGAGGAGATTCCCGAGGAGCCTGTGCCAAGTGCGCGTGTGCACAGAATTGCGTGCGTGCAGGATTGTAGGAAAGAGTAGCTGCAGCAGCATGGGCGACTCGGGAGTAAGGCTGCAAGGTAATGGCCCCTCCTACAAGAAGATAGAAGCCAGCTGGGAAACGAACGTACGTTGCAGAAGGCAAAGACGTTTTGACTTCCAGTTTGGGTCTCTTCAGCGACAGACCAAAATCCGCGATCGTGCGCAGTTTTAATCTGTGCTCGCCGCTGGAGCGCCCCGATCCTTTGGATTCGGGGCTGAAGCCACGAGGGAGAGAGAAAAGGAGGCTAAAACCCCTTTTTTTACCTTTATATTGACAATTACAAATGGTATGGAAAGAAATTTATATGAATCTATTTTGACACGGATAGGCAACCTTAAGCTGGAATCTAAGTGTCAAAAGGAGAATAAAGATTTTTTTCTTGGCCATTTTAAAGCCCTAAAAAGGAGAAGAGTGGAGGCAAAAGGGTGGGACTTGGAATAATGGAAAAATGGAGTGCTGAAAAATAAAGGAGGATAACAGTGGAAACTTTGAAAAGACTCCCCAGGATACATGTAACTGGAAATCTTATTTTAAAAGATACCCCCTAACCCACGAGGAAAAGAAAAGTAAAGGAAAGAAACAAGATGGAACAGTCTTGGATCATTTGGTGATTTAAAAAAAAAAAGTTTGGAGATTGGTTTTTTACTTTCTTTTTCTGTTTTTACTTAAAGTCAATTGGTGGGTGGTTGTCAAAAGTGTTTAAAATGCCATCACTCCTGGAGCATTGAAGAAGTCTTAAAAAACAGAAAGAAGATACAAGAAAGGGGAGAGACGATTCTTTTGGGCTTCGTATATTGAATTTCTTTGAATGGAGATCTGAATCTTGAGAAAAGCAAAAGGAAAAGCTTCAAGAGGCAAGAAGAAGGGCTGGGGACACAAAAAATAACCATTATTCAATGATCAAATAATGCAAAAGTTGGTAAAAAAGGGGAAAGGGGGAAAGGAGTTAAAAGTTTAGAGATTAAAGGGATACGCCAAAGAAAAATAGTCTGAAAAGAAGTTATAACAGCAAGGAGAAGCAGAAAAGAAAACTGCAGAAGGGAAATTAGAAAGAGAAGAGTATAAAAAAAGGCGGATGAGAAAAAGGGGGAAAGATAGTAGAAAGGGAAAGAACTTTTTGAGGACAAAAACAGGAAATAAAGAAAAAGAGGAAATGTGCTAGATTAAAGGTATTTAATGGCTTAGCTAGAAAACATAGAGACAATGGTTGAATTAAGTTAAAAGGGAGGATTCTTGCAAAGGTACAAAAGAGTGTTGTGACAGTAGACTACTGTAATGAGTTAGAATGAAATAAATAATCTATGAGATTAAAACTGTATTGTTATATTATTGGTATGTTTATTTATAATCTAATGCAATAATAAAAAGATGAAAGAGGAAACATTGCCATTGTTTCTAAAGATTGATAAATATTGAAAAGAAATATGAAAGATTTAATTTATGGAATTTTATACCAGTATTTAAAATGAATTTTGAATATATTATTTTGCTTATTAATAGTAAATAATTTATAAGATAAAACTGTCATCTGATATCCAAAGATGAGTGATGCTTATTAACAATAATGAAGAAGAGGAGGGAACATTCAATTGTTCTCAAAGATTGATAGATATTATGAATAGAAACGGTTAAAGATTTACAAGAGTTCATACAGTACTACAATGAATTTTTGAATACTATTTTTTGTTTACTAATGTTTATATTAATATACATACATTCTACTACATTACATAACATACATACTACATACTATATTGTTTTTGCTTATTGTTTTTTGGAATATTTTTCTTTTTACATTTTCAAGGAATGAAGTCCAGACAGATACTTGAATTGATGAGATCTACATGATATAAAATAGATATTAGAAATTTGAATGTTACTAATTTAGGAATGCAGCAAATTCAATGTTTAATGAGATTTTATATGATACTTAAAGGTTGGCAATCATAGGGGAATTTTGCTTCTAAGAATGTTGGAAAGAGACATATGAAATTGAAACAAGACAGACGAAAGTATCAGTACAATGAATAAAAAGATATAGAAAATTTAGGTAAAAGAAATACAATAGAAATAAGAAAAAAATGAGAGATAAACGCATAAAGAAAAATTAAGAGAAGTAAAGGGAGAAATACTGAAGAAGTTGGGAAAAGAGTAATAAGATATGAAGTTGAATACATAAGATGAATATCATATGAAATTGTGTCTGTTATGGAATTGTGATAAACCCGGAACGATGCTGTACTCAAATAAGATGTTTTTATTTGTATATTAAAACTCAGTAAAAACTTTATTAAAAAAAAAAAAAAAGACGTTTTTAAACCTCCAGCCTCTAGTGGACATTCCAGTATCCTGAAGTCAGTATATTGAGATTGAACATTTTTGTATTGCAAATTATTTCTTGTCTGTTATCTTTTGGCAAGTCTCGCACAGTTTGGCAAGGCTTGTGCCTATCACAGCGAATTATTTGGGTAAAATAATTAGGTTTTTGTTCTTTTTGAATTGCATTTGATTTGTTGGAAAAGGGCATGGGTCAGAACAAATACACACACCGGTTGCACACAGATTCCAAACAAGATCAGGATGAGTTGCCGGCCACCGGTTTACCTGTATCCCGCCACAGACTGGGCAAGCTGGGAAGAGAGCCAGTTTCGCCTCGGAAGGGGAGCTGCACAGCTCACAAGAACTGCTGGAGGCGCACGGAGCAACCTCAGGCCCTTTCCAGTCCTGGCCCTGGACCAGCTCCCTGAGCTGTGTCTCCGGAAAGGAGCCTTTGGTGCTTCCCAGTGGGAAGACGTCCTGCGAGTCCTTTTCTTGGCTTGGCCTGGAGGCGGCATCCCTCTCCAGATGTGGGGCTGGCCATTTCACGTCCCCTTTGGAGGTCTGGGCCTTGGACAAGACGGCGTCCGCAGCAGAGGCGAGGATGCCTGTCGTAGATGCCGCGAGCAAACTTCGGGGTGTATCGTAAGTGTGCCGGAGCCAGCTGGGGGCCTGGTACTCCGGGCCGGGGCTCCTCCCCGGCTCCCCTGGCAGGCAGCTGCAAACATTCCGGTCAGAAGGGAAGCTGAGTGAGAGACTCAGCAGGGACCCAAACTCATCCCCATGGCAAATGTCGAGGCTTCCCGCGTAGGAAGAGAAGCTTCCCGAATAAGAGGAGTGGCTGCCAGTCGCTATCCCGCTGTCAGAGGAGCTCTGCCGGCCAATTTCTTGGAGCTGCCTGGAGCGCAGGAGGCTGGAGGGTGGCTTGCTGGCCCCCTGGGCTCCGTCTGATTGCAGCTTCTCTGCTGCTGCTGCCACTGGTCCGCGAGACTCCTGGGAAGTGCCAGCAGATGACTGCTCGGGCCAGAGAGTCAACCTGCTCCCAATGCTGGCATCAGAGTGGCTGGTGTCCGAGGATGCACTGGACAAGCTCCGGTCATCCCCTGGTTGAAGGAAAAAGGGACACAGGATTAATGTGACTCTACTCCTATTTTGGAACTGGCTCCCTTTCTGCTTCTACTCCGTGGCACAACCCAAATTCCTTCCCATCCTTGCCAGATAACAAGCAGAAGTCTGGTGGTGTTTTCAAGACCAGCTAGGCACGGAGAGAGCGGTCATCTGAAGCACAGCTTCATTCTCCTTGCAAGGGTGTGATTCAGCTGGTTCGGCCTGATTCGAGTGAACCGGTAGTTCCGGCAATGAGTTGGCCTGCCTAACTGCCCCTGCTCTAGTCCAGGGGGCACCAAACCTTTGGACCTCAGGGAGTACCAAACTCATAATTTTAAATCCCAGGGACCACTAACTGGTTCTGTGCGTGTGGCCTAATTTGTGAGTGTTGCTTAATGGTCATGTGATTGGCTGGGCATGGCTTGTACGTAAATATTATATTTATATAAATATTGAATTTTTTATAAAAGAGAGCAACTTTTAGCCAAACTCAGGCAAAGCAGGCAGGCAGATTGAGTTGCTCACAGAATCATTCAGAGCTCTATCTCTCTGCCATCGGCTAGCTCAATCTGTCACATAAAATTTGTTTACGGTGAGTCTGCACTGAATAATAGAACCTTCAGTCCTAAGGGAGATTCGGCTGTGCTTAAAAGTAGAGCCAAAGATCTAAAGACTAGCTAGAAAGCAAGAAATGCAACCATTTCCTGCTTTCTAGCTAATCTAAGTCTCCCAGCACAGCAAAACAGATGATGGTCAGAAAAAGGAAAAATGGCATTTTAGCAGGCAAGTTTGCCGGGTAAGGACTGAGTGGGTGGGGAGGGTTCCTGTGGGCCATGTGGCGGCGCAGCCTTGTGTATCTGCACAGCCTGGATTAATTGCTTTGGGGGGGTGCTCTGGGGGTGAGATTTCTCTGTGACCCACCAAAATTTTCTCACGGCCCACCGGTTGGCAACCACTGGTCTAGCCTGTCCTATATTTCCATGTTTTGTAGGCCAGCTGATTCACGTGGCGCCTCAGCTGTTTTACTCACTGGGGCTGCAGCAGAAGGTAAGTTTTAGAGCCAAAAATGGGTGGTTTTCAAATGCTGTGCACACACTCACCAAACGGGTTGTTACACCAGGTGAATCCCACCCCAGCCCTGAAGGATCCAGAGCAGCCAAGTGGTTTGGTTTCTCTGGCTCAGCTGTAAAGGAAATTCCTGGGATGGAGAAAGAAGGACTGGGCAAGACGTTACCTCCGCTGCCATGGCAGCTGCTGTGGGAGAGCAGGCTGAGGCGCTTCTCCAACTTCGAAGCCTCGTAGGCCACCCTTTCTTCTGTGCAGGCGGGACTCAGGTTGGGGTCTTTGAGAAGGGAGAGAGAGAGAGAGACAAGTCAATGAGACAGGCTGGGATAAATCTTAACACACAGTTGAAGGACAGCCTGGCAGGTCCAGCTCAGCTCTGGCTGATCCCAGGATGGTCAGGAGACCAAGCCCAAACTTGCTGAATGGAGTTAATGGTATATCACAAAAGGGTGACATTTAGCTCTTACACCAGGGCCCCCCCAATTCCCGAGCCTCGGCCCATGACTGGGCCAAGAATCATTCACAACCGGGTCCTGGAAGCAACAGGCATGTGTGTATGTGTGCATCCCCACTGGCACAAGCTGTGTGTGCGCAGACCTGCCGCTCGCACAAATGGAGCTACACACATAGAGTGCTTGCCAACTACTCGTGGGGAGCCATCCCCTCTCCCTCCCCCCCTTCCCCATCAGTCCACAAAGTTGGAAAGATTCGGGAACACTGTCTTAAACCCTTGGGTTATGAATTGGACATTTTTAGAGTAGAGTAGAGTAGAGTAGAGTAGAGTAGAGTAGAGTAGAGTAGAGTAGAGTAGAGTAGAGTAGAGTAGAGTAGAGTAGAGTAGNTGGAGGTCATCTAGTCCAGCCACCTGCCTAGGCAGGAAACCCTACACCACTTCAGACAAATGGTTATCCAATCTCTTCTTAAAAACTTCCAGTGTTGGAGCATTTACAACTTCTGGAGGCAAGTAGTTCGTCTGGTTAATTGTTCTCACTGTCAGGAAATTTCTCCTTAGTTTTAGGTTGCTTCTCTCCTTGATGAGTTTCCACCCACTGCCTCTTGTTCTTCCCTCAGGTGATTTGGAGAATAGCTTGACTCCCTCTTCTTTGGGCAGCCCCTCAGATATTGGAATATTCTGCCATATGTCACCCCTGGTCCTTCTCTTCCCTAAACTAACCATGCCCAGTTCCTGCAACTGTTCATCGTATGCTTTAGAGCCTCTAGCCCCCTAATCCTCTTTGTTGCTCTTCTCTGCACTCTTGCTAGAGTCTCAACATCTTTTTTACATTATGGCAATCAAAACAGGGCACAGTATTACTTTTATCCAGTGAGGTTCTCTTTTTTTCTCTTTCTAAATACCTAAATATTGGGGTTTAGTTATTTAGAGTGGACAAACTTGGCTTGTCACCCCAAAGCATAGGAGTAGAGTAGAGTAGAATAGAGTAAAATAGAGTAGAATAGAATTAATAAGAGTTGGAAAGATCCTTGGAGGTCTTCTAGTCCAACCCCTTGCTCAGCTTTGCTTATCACCCCATCCCTGTGGGAGTTCCAAGTCTTAACCTGCTAGCGCACGCCGGAAGCCTTTGGTTGGAGAGATGCCATGAACAATACAGTCAAAGAGAAAGCTGATTTTTTCTCCTTCCGTGCAAGAGAGGAAAAAGACTCCGGCCCCTGAAAAAGAGCAAAATGTTTACACTTGCTATGCATTCAGCGTTTGATTGATTGATTGATTGACTGCTTTATCAAATGTTGATCCTTTTTATTAGTTTACTAGCTCGATACCTGTGCTTCTCTGAGAAACTATGTGGTTGGGCTTAGTTTTTGGGGAGGAAAGTAAGGAGAAAAAAATTGTGCATCTGCCTACCAACATCCATCAGTATTTATCTAGCTAATGTCCTGTCAGTGTGTGGGAGAGTTGAGGGCTGTTTGGAAACTGAACGGTATTTGCTGTGTGAGCAAGAAGGAGACAGCAAGGAGCCTGGGCGTGGCTAAGTTCAACTGTTCTGTACTAAAGCTGGTTGCTGCTGTGAAACTAAAACTGAAACTCCTCTCCTCTGCTTGTGTTTTGCATTTGGAATAGATTCCTTTTCATCTGAGGAGGGGTAGTAGAACTCCTTAGCATCAGAGCGTGTTAATAATAATTATAATATAGGAAATACTAATGCTCTGATGGTCATTTTGAAAAATCCTTTCTTAGTGAGCACCTAGAAGCCAAGAGGAATATATGTGCCAAATTTCAAGTTTGTAGGCTTTACAGTTCTGGAGATTTTGTGATGATGCGTGAATGGTATTTCGCTTATATAGATAATATATAATGCAATAATATAAAAGCGAATAATAGGAAAAACAGGTGAGGGTAAAGGGAAGGGAAAAGTGTAGAAAAGAAGGGAAAATGAAAATAAAAGTTGACTTCTGACTTATTCAGTGGAACAACATCAAACGTCACCTTCTTACTTTTACATAATAGTATAGACATTTTTATAACAACAGATCTATCTGATCAGTAAAACCCAAAATCAAATATTCATTTTCCCCCCACCTAAAGCACAAAGTCCAGAAGTGGTTTCCAAGGAGAAGCAAAATTAATTGTGTGGGGTTTTTTCCCTTTAGCCCTCTCTGCTAACTCCCACCAGCCTGGGCAGCTGTTTGTCTATTGTGGGAATCAAAGTGTCCTTCCATTTTTGTGCATAAAGTAATCTTGCTTCATGTTCCAAATTGCCCCAAGTTTTTTTCCATTAAACACAAAAGAAAAAAATCTGGTTTTATCTTTATATTCACTTTCAAGAATCTGCTCCAATGTTTCTTTGTTTTATCACATGTCCACCATAAATTATTTTTAAAAAAATCCCTTCTTTATATTTGCATTTCCCTGCCATGCATTCAGCATTTGCACATTTAGATTATAATACTTCATATAACAAATCAAGCACCTTCACTGATTTATTTACAAGGGGCTCCCATCATGGGACTCTAGATGCCTAGAGTCTGTTTATTGAAATTGTTTAGGGTCTCCTGCTTGAGCAGGGGGTTGGACTAGATGACCTCCAAGGTCCCTTCCAACTCTATTCTGTTTGACATCAGGGCTTCTCGCTTATGCGTGTTAGTCTACCGTGAATGTGCTGAAAGTTTGAAAAACATCAGGCGAAATATATTTACAGCATAATCAAATAATATATCTGTGATTGGTTAGAAAAAAACAATGACAGTCCTTACTTTAGGGGGATTAAAATAAACATAACATTAAAAAGGAAGAAACAAGAGGTTCCCACGGTATCAATGGGAAATCCAGCTTTGAAACCTCTCCTTCTGTTGAAACCAGCGACTGTCAACCTCCGCAGCTTGAAGATGTGTGGGCTTCAACTCCCCAAATCCCACGCTATCCGGGGAACTCTGGGATTTGTAGTCCACCCTTCTTCATCAAGCTGGTATAAGACGAACAAAACTACCAAAATGCCAAAGAAGAGAGAAAGCAAGCAGACCTCTCCAGAGCTGTTCCAGAGGATAGGAAGAGGAAGGAGGGATTTAAACGACGTTAGGACTATTTTTCTCCAAAAATAAGACCTTATATAATTTTTGCCACCAAAAAAAAAAAAAAAAAAAAAA
>BHFT01033545.1:7500-108510 GCA_004320025.1 Laticauda laticaudata
ATTACATAAAAAAAAGAGGAAAAGATGGCAGTGATGGAGAGAGAGGCATGGAAATCCAAGGACATGAAGCTGGCCTTGTTGAAGCTGTGTATACAGAACCGTTATGGCACAATGGTTAGAAAGCAGTACTGCAGGCTAATTCTACCAACTGCCAGCAGTTTTATTCTTACTGATTCAAGATTGACTCAGCCTTCCATGCTGCTGAAGTCATTAAAATGAGGACAGGTTGGGGGCAATATGCTGTTTCTGTAAATGTTAGAGAGGGCTGTAAAGCATTATGAAGTGGTATATAAGCAGCAATAGGATTCTACTGGTTCAGACCGGTTCGAGTGAACCAGATGTTAAATTTGCATCTGATTTGCTGAACTGGTATTTGAACCAGTTCAGAAAACCCCGCCCACTCTGCCCTTCCCAAGAGTCTCTACATGGCCCATTTTCAATGCAGGTAAGTGCAGGGTCCACATGGAGGCTCTGGGAGGGGGGAAAAATGGCCCTACCAGAAGTACTGGAAGTTGCAAAATGGTCTGCTTCCAGCTTCTGGAGGGCGTCCAGAACCTGGGGAGGCCATTTTTACCCTCCCTGAGGCCTGAGGGAAGCCTCTGAACCCTTGGGAAGGTGAAAAACAGCTTCCCGAAAGTTTTGGTAGGTCAAGCTCACCCAGCAACTGGGCAACGAACTGGTTGTTGGAATTTTTGAATCCCACCCCTGTATATAAGTCTAAGTGCTATTGCTATATGGCATGCCCCACAACAAACAGGTAGATCCCCATTGTCTTCCTCGCAAATACAGTCATGGCCAAAGAGATACACAAGGACATTGGTACAATTAAACAGATCACAGCTTTAAAAAAGGCTGCACCAGGTAAAAGCACAAGTTGTGTATTACAAAACAACAAAACAATAATTTGTTACATAATACAAAAAGAAGTCTTTTATTTTTTTAGAGAAACAGATGTTAAGAGTACTAGCAAGATGTTTAAACTATTTCTACCCTGGGTTCACTATTGGAAAATTATACAATTTTTACTATACAATGTACAATACTTGTAAATTAAAAAGGAGTGTAATCTTGCCAAGAATACACTAATCCTGCCTGATATAACCACAGGCATTATTTATTAGGATTTGCTAAATGAAATATAAGCTAATTAAATGATATTATATGTTAGAAAAATTATCCATTTACTGTTTCATAGGAAATAATCCTGAAACGAGCAGCTGATATTGCAGAAGCATTATATAGTGTGCCACGTAACCACAATCAGATTCCTACACTTGCCAACACTCCAGCTCATACTGGTATGATGGGAGTAAATTCATTTAGCAGCCAGCTAGCAGTTAATGTTTCAGAAACATCACAGGCTAATGACCAAGGTATGTGAAGAATTATGAATTATGCAGCAAAGTTATTTCATATCTTACCTTTCTAAAAAACCATTCCTTTTGTTATGCAATTAGCTCCCTGAAAGTATTGGGATTCATTCAATTTTATTTCATTTCGTCATGTTATCTTAACTGGAAAGAATTAATAACTTGAATTTGATAATAACTAAACATTGAAAAATATGAAATGTGAAAACCAGTATTTATAATTTTGTAAAGATTGCTAGTGCATATCTTTCTTTGTTTTTCCTCACATCTACAATTCGCTTTTTGCTACCACTCTTGGTCAAATCACACTTCTTCCTTTATAAAGATTTGACAGAAGTTGTTGTTGTTGTTTTTTTAATAAAGAGATCATCAGCAATGATCATCAGCTATGATCTACAATTGCAGGTAGTCCTTGACTCACGAACACAATCGATCCCAAAATTTCTGTTGTCAAGTGAGACATTTATTCAGTGAATTTTGTCCCATTTTACAACCTTTCTTGCCTCAGTTGTTAAGTGAATCACTGTAGTTGATAGGCTAGTAATCCGGGCGTTAAGTGAATCTGGCTTCCCCACTGACTTTGCTTGTCAGAAGGTCACAAAAGCTGATCACATGACCTTGGGACACCGCAACGGTCATAAATATGAACCTGCTGCCAAGCATTTGAATTTTGATCACATGGTCATTTCATAACATTGAAAAACGGTCATAATTTAGTGCCGTTGTAACTTTGAACAGTCACTAAATGAACTGTGGTAAGTCGAGGAACACCTGCATCGATGCCTATCTTTTGAGCAGAATAAATTTGTGTGTTACAATTACTAGGAATTGTGATACCCAGTTTCTACTAAATTTGACATATTTGACCAAACATGCTTCAATAAATTTATTTTGCTGATACCAAAATATATTAAGGTTATGGAGATGCATAATTTCCATCTGGTTTCAACATGCTGCTTATACTATGGGTTAATAATGTCAAAATAAGCTAGCCTCCCTTGAGCATATCAAAAGTACTTGGGTGAAGGAATTTGAACAATTTTATTTCCATATTTCAATGATAAGCACTTTCTTTGTTTTCTAAATCTAAAGCAATTATTTTATCTTATTTTGACACATATAAATAAGCAAGAATTATATGGTCACTTGATACTGTGATTAATCTGAAACAGAAGCAGAAGCTTCTTTCTTTCTAGGCTGGAAGGAATTACACAAATCTGAGGAAGATAAATTCTTGTAACACTAAATTCTAGCTTGATGCTCAATATGGACATAGCTATTGACTATGTACTAAAACAACGATTTGTAGCCAAATACACTGAATCAATTAATTGTGGCTACAATCCTAACAATAGAATATAGAATAAATCCTTCTGATTTACTTTCACATAGACATGGATTGGATTGTGTATAATTTCTATAATACATGCCCCAGCATCTTTTTCATGGGATTTTCAAATATATTCTTTTACAATTTAACAAAGCTTACTTGAGTCATGTTGCTATCAAAAATGTGTTCCTTACACTGAAGCATAGATATTTGTTATATTTGTTCAATGTTTATTAAAGCAGAATAAATAGAACAAGTATTTTCTTATTTCTAATAGGAAATTATCAATGTTAAAGGAGGAAAATTTTCTTCGAAACAGTTTTTTTATTTCTCTGTGGAAAGCTACATGACTTTATAATTACTTTTGCAAAATATGTGATCTGAAAACTTTAAAAGAGAAAGCTTAGATTGGTAATGCAACCCAGCCATTTAAATTATGGGAATTATTGACAAATTTGAATGAAATTGACACAACCATATTGAAAGAAATGTGTTTGCCAGAAGTAGGAACAACTCAGGGTGATCACGGATAGTTTAAGTAGAGAAGGTGTGAAAAAATGATCTTTCCATACAAAGAGATGAAAGAGCAAATGATATAAGCCAACACTGTGCGATCAGTCAAAAGTCTGCCATCTGTGTCTCAAAGGTGCTTTTCTAAAAGGCATCTGGACTTTCTTGGATTTTTTTTTTTCCTTGAAACCATTTTACTTCTCATCCAAGAAACTTCTTCAGTTCAGCTTCTTGAATGAGAAGCAAAACATTTTCAAGAAGAAAAACCAAGTCCCAATCGGTGCTTTGGAAAAGCACCGATTGGGACCAGAATGGAACAACTTGCCATGACCAAGTCACCACATCCAACTCACTATGGCCAACCTGCCATGCTGAACTTGCCATGGGACAACTCATCATCGCCAATTCACTGCATGACAACCTGCTGCAGGACAATTCAATAATTCAGTTTAACTATTTAAAGTAATTTAAACAATATTTTAATTTTTGTCATTCACATTTCATTTTGTCCCTCATTTTGGCATCCTTTCTTTAATGTTTCTATCCCACCATTTCTGTGATACTAGTGTAATTCTTGTCCTGTGGCGAGTTGACCCACAGTGAGTTGGCCATGGCAAGTTTGCTAGGGCTGTGGTGAGTTGGATGCAGCAAGTTGACCTCAGAGAGTTATCCTAGATCCCTAAGGGACAGCCATGGCGTGGATGATTGAGAATCTCCATGGACATTTAGCTGTGCAATCTATGATGTTGTAGTAAACTCTTCGTGCCCCATAATAATAATAATCCTTTTCTTGGGATGGGGTTTTCCTCCCAATTCAGTAGGTTACAGTCGCAACACAAGCAGTGTTTCCCCGCGAGGATACGTCCCGAGCAGTACTCCTCAACAGTCCAATTACAACACAGTCAGCAATAGTATGAATGGATACGGCAATGCCAGCATGCCCAACCTTGGTGTACCTGGTTCCCCTGGATTTCTTAATGGCTCAACCGCGAACTCCCCTTATGGCAGTAAGTCTTTCTTTATAAGGCACATCATCACACCATTCCTGTTTGTTAAGAACTTACTTTGTTGTAATTTCCTTCGACATAAGCTACTGGATAAAAGGAGGGGTGACTCTGGAGGCTGGACAGTTTAAAAAAGAAAAGGAAAAAGATCACAGACAATATATTGGTACTTTCAAAAAAAACAAAATTAATGTTAAAAGAGGAAAAAGTAAGTACCAGATTGGACTGTTCAATTTATAATCCAAGTCCAAGACAAAAGAGTTTGCCTGTTATCCAGAGCGTGGCAAGCCAAAGCATTTTATTTTTATACATGTTATTATCCTTCCCATAAGGAGGCGAGGCTCTACAATACATCTTTTTTTCCCCCTTCCCTTCCTGTTTGCCATAAACATCCTCAATATGAGTCCTGATTATTTTTGCTTTATTGCAGTAGTGCCGTCAAGCCCTACCATGGCAGCCTCTTCGGTCACCCTTCCTTCAAACTGTAGCAGTACACACGGCATTTTCTCATTCTCACCTGCCAATGTCATCTCTGCAGTGAAACAAAAGAGCGCCTTTGCTCCTGTGGTCAGGCCCCAAGCTTCTCCTCCGCCATCTTGCACCAGCGCAAATGGAAATGGGCTTCAAGGTGAGCTGGATCTCTCTATATCTTTTCCTGTGATTTCAGGCTTTTGTTGTCTCTTTCCCATTCAGAAGATGACATTTTTCAAGTTATGAAAAAAAAACAGATTATTATCATGAGCAAGTATCAAAAGACCCCCCCAAAAAAACTTTAGAAACAAAATATGCATGGTTTTTTTTAATGGCTTTTACTGCAGGAACAAAAGCTTGATCTTAAACGCAGCAGCAAAACCATAGACTACAGTTTTAATTTAAGCTGATTATTTGAATCCTTATATTAGAAGCAGGAATAGGTGCTTGCCCATCATTTCTCCTTAAGGTTTTATGAATTAATTTTTAAAGTCCAAATATGGAAAGTTTCTCATAAACCAGGTTTGTTCTTTTAAGTCTGTATATATTTTATGCATCCTTTTTTTATAGTGATATTTTAATCTATAGCATTTCCAAGGTAGGACTAACCCTAACCCTGAAAAATGTCAACAAATATTTTAAATTTGTTCAGGACTGCTGTTTTTCCTCTGCAAGTCTAGGTTTCTGTTGCACTGGATCTTATTCCAGTTCAACTGCCAATAAAAATACCAGTAACTATTAAAAAGCTTGAGGACATTAATGAGTGAACATTTACAGAAGGAAGGAAAGCCTCCGCAAACACTTCTATTCAGGATATAATATTTTTATAGAAATCTTTATATCTTTTTCAAATGGAAGTTTAACACCTGTCTCAGCTGAATTGATCTGAAACTTATCTGCGATGTACACCAAAACACAATATAAGCATTTAATACCATATAAATTGCTAGAAAGTATTACAACATTGCAGAAGCCACTCCCTCTTAGTTAATAGAGGTATTCACATTATAGACTTTTTATCGTGTAAATTTTGTGGTATGCATTATATAACCCAAATACAACTTTCAAGCATGTCTTATATATATGTCATAAGAAAAATAAGGCCAGTCAAATTTATGCCATTAAATATGCTATTTTTGACTGTGATTATGTTTTAAAATATCCACTAAAAAAAATTAGTGATTAATATGCCACCATATTTGGTTCAAGAGTAGAGACCAGAAATAGCCCAGTTTGTTGCTTGGGACCCAAGCTACAGATTCTTTCCTCCAACTTGATGTCTAAATCCTGAGCAATTTTTAAAAATTGAATTCAGTTCTTTTATCCCTTTGGGATTACCTGATCACTAAGAGCATTCTGACTTTTAAAAAATCACTTCCAGGCAATGAAATCCAATAGTATCTTCATCATTCTTCTTTCATTCCCCCTGACTATTTTACTATGAAAATAATTTTGCTGTCCTCATCTCCTGAAATTGAGTGAGACAGAAGGTTTGTGAAAGTTCAAACCTACTCAAGATTAACTAGATTGGCCTTATTCTGCTCCAGGCTCCATAATGTTCAGATCTGGATTTGCCAGGTGGCTGAATTTTGGTGAATAGCTCTATCATTAGATGGCGTATCCCTACAAGCAATAACCAAGCCAGGCAAATCAAATTTAAGGAATAAAATATTTAACCAAACCAAGTAACTCTGCTTGAAATATATTTGTTAGGCAATGCTTTAAGGCATCAGTTATTTAGAATAAGCCCATCTTTCTCAACATACATCTTCTTAAATTTTTTATTTATGCATTAGCAAATGTGATATAAATAATTTCATTTCATTTCTTGTTTCTGGCAATAATTGCTTTTAGAAGAAAAAACAAAACCTCCAGAACCATTTTTATAATTCTAGAAAATTATGTTTGTTAGTTGAATCATTTAAATCCTCTGAATTTTATCTGCTATATGAAATAAGCATTAGAGAAGTTATTTATTTGGCCTTTATTACATTGAAGAATTAAACCAACCACAGTTTAGTATTTTGCAGAAACTAAAAACATTATTAATCAGTACAAAAATAGCAAGGGTACTTAACAGCTCTTCATATAATTAAATTAAATTTATGCATTTATAAATAAATATATTTGAGAATTATTCAAGTAATTGTTACCTGAGAATCATAGTTGCTTTTAATTGGAAACCTATAGTAGCCACGTGTCTCAATCATAGATTGGCATTGAGATGCTCACTGCAGGCAAACCATATAATTGGTTATATGTACCCTAGATTTTCTGATTTACAGTCAAGGGTTTCATGTAATCTTAAGTGGCAGTAGGTAAATCGGGTCCCCAGCTTTATTTATTCCTTTCTTCTACCTCTATTAGAGCTCTTTTTCTGTCAATTAGTAGAAATATATCAAGGCACTTCCTCTCATCTTCCTTTCATAATGCATCAGAAACCCTAAACCCCTCCTTTCTCCCATTCTTCTATGCAGGAGTCTCTGGAAATTTACCAGTGCCTCAGCCCTTTCTTCCTCCCTCCTGGCTGTAATTTTAAATCCCCAAACCAGTTTAGGAATCCTTTGTAGCCCGCATCTTCCTCTTCCAGCATCTACTACTGATCTCAGGAAATGGGAGAGGTAATTATGAATATGAATTGCTAAATATGCCAGCCTCTTCCCAATAAATAAATAAATAAATATTTATATATATATATATATATGGTATGAATGGGCTTTGTTTTTCCTCATATCCAACCTTAAAGCCTGAATCAATGGATGCTGCTTTACATACAAGGAGATATCCATATGATTCAATGATTCACATTGCAAAATAATGGGAAGTAGTTTGTCTTGAACAAGAAATTTTAGATGGTGTTTTTTTTTTTAAGGTAGCCAGGAGGAGGAACAGGTCTAAAATGGTTCCAAGTGGGATTTAAGGCATAGAAACCTGAAGGAAATAGATCTCAATGATGCTTTCTCCTGGTTGAGAAAGCATTGTTTGCAATATCAAGAAAACAACCAATCTTTATTGAGCTAATCAGACCAAGGATTTTGATGATAAAAAGTTGATTCAAACATGCCTATTGAAGTGACGCAGTTTTTACTTGCAAACCTGGGTCACCTGGAGGTTCATGGGGGAAGCATTCACTTAGAAGCAGGCCCTCATGGGGAAAAAATTCACCCGCAAGTCAATGCGCTATTATGTAAAATAGAAGCTCTGACCTGCTTTCCTCCCCCTGATCTGGGATATATTGGCTTAGACATAACTGGTATATAATGAATGGCATTTTTTTTCAGTGCAATCTTGAAATTATATAATCCCCATTTGTATACCACACCATCCTTTTTTTTATTGTGTTGTGTTACATTTCGAACCTCTTATCACATGAATTCATTTCCTATCTATATACCCCATTGCATATTGAATAAGGTATACATTTTAAAAACTAACAGAATTATGCAAACATTCATGGAACCACTTTCAGCTACGGAAGTTCACTTGATGACTTTGTGCCAGTCTTCCGTCTTGATCCATTCTAACCCATCGGTCAAGTGGAAGATTTTATTACAAACAAAGGCCAACCATATTACGGTTGATTACAGAGTAATAACCCTTATGGCTAATTAATATATACCTATTAAAAATTCTAACAAACTTCAGTTACGTTAAATTATAGCAGCTACTATAATTGTTATTTTCTCTCTCGTGTGGCAAGCTGTTACACAAAATTTCACCATATTTTGGATAAGGTGTTCATATACGCACCAATAATTAGTAACTGCAAACCAAATTCTGGTTACAGCCTCCAATCATAAAACTGCACCTGGTACATACCTCAGAAGCTGCACCGTTGCCCTGAGAAACCTAGTTTGTATTAATATGAGTGTTATGTAATTAGAGTATGTGTCACAGCAGCCTATAAACAAACTGTGCCAGTGATTTCAACTGGAACAATTTGATGGCAGACAAGGCCAAGCTACGTAAGCCATTGAATATGGGGAAAATATATATACTTTCAGTTAAATGAAGCATTTAATTTGCTCTGTCTATTGAAAGTGGACAATTCAATGGTGCAGCTTCGGTGTTTTGGCCATTATTTTGATCTTTTGGTACTTAATGAATAAAATATCCTTGCTACAATTACAAGCCAATGCCTTTAGTACCAAATAAAGTTGTTGAGAGCAGGACTGCATAATCAATATACGATAATACCAGAATGGTTAAATTAGATAATCTAGGTGGATGTTGCTGCACTGTATTTAAGTTTTTGGATAAGATGTTGGTATAGAGATTAAAGCAACCAAAACACAATCTTGTGTTACACTAAGTACTTGTACAAGGTACTGCATCAGAAAGTATCCCATTCAAACTGCATCTAATTCTTACATAGGTATAGTTTTAATCTGTTGATAAATAAAAACACAAGAACAAGATTGCAATACTGATAAATATTTATCAATTAGATATTAAAATATATAGGGGAATGTCCTTCTCTAAACTCTTTTTTTTTTGTCCAATCCAATGTTTTTCATTAAGTGCCTGATTAGACTTGGCTTATAGTACTCAACAAACAATTTGCTCTATAATTGCCAAGGCCATACCCAGCAACTTTTTCAAGGAATTATAATAGTCAACCCTCCCTCATAAAGTATCACCTCTGTCTATTGAGGTACTCCATGGACAGTTGTGAGAAAAGTTGGAGGAGGACATATACATCTTTTTCAGTTCCTAGAAGAAAAGCAGAATATATATGTAGCAAACAAATTTTATTATATTTGAAAACTCTGATAGAAGGAAGATGATGTTATTTTTTTAAATGTGAATAAGCAATAAATGTATAAATTTTGCTTCTAAATCATTTTAGGGTTTTTTGATATTTCCATCCTTAATAACTCTTTTGAGTTTTTGTTCAGAGTTTTTTTAAAAAAAGTTTTTATATTGTAGTAAAACAAGTGCACAGTTTGCTTGGCTAGGTGATAGAAATGGAATTAACAAATATCTTGGGGCAGAGTGGAATTTTACTTCACCAGCCCAAATATACATTTGGTGGTTTCCATCTCAATTTTATTCTATTGGAAATTAATAAAAGGAAGAAACATGAAGGAGCTTTATTTGTCTGTTCGTTTGCTCAATTTCTATAGCTGGCCATCTCAGTCAATGACTCTGGGAAGCTTACAATTCATAATAATGACTTGTAATAATAATACCAATAGCACTTAGACTTATATACTGTTTTACAATGCTGTACAGACCTCTCTGAATAGTTTACAGAGTTAGTATATTGCCCCCAACAATCTGGGTCCTTATTTTCCCCACCTTGGAAGAATGGAAGTCTGACTAAATTTTGAGCCAGTGAGAATCAAACTAATGGCAATGAGCAGAGTTAGCTTGTGAGACTGCATTCTAACCACAGACAATAGTAATAATGATAATAATAACAACAACATTAATGATGATAATGCTAGCTTTGGTGACTCATTCCAGTTTTAACAACAAGCAATTAACAGTTCTATATAAATCTTGTGTCAGTATATATATACACTGACTTGTAGTAGAACTGATATTTATCCTGTCAATTAATCAATAATAAATATTCAAAGGAAATAATAACATGAAATTAATATTTGAAATTGAGCTTTACGTTCTAATATACTTTTTCTAAATATTACTTTTTGCAAGCTAAGCTCCATGTAGTAAATTTCAGAAAATTTAGCCATGCCCCATACATCTTTATGATGAACACATGTGTTCCTTAATTTGGAGGATGGTTGACTTAATTTCATTGACTTGTCAAATGAGTTTACATGAATAGTTTAGCAGGAATCAGACAGATCAAGGTTACAGAAAGATCTCCTTTTTTATTACTTAATGATTTAGGTATTGATTGTATCCTTAGCCCACATTTCCTCCAAAAGCTTCAACTTTTGTTGTGACCCCAAACTTGAATCATGTCTTGACATAGAGAAATAGAAGAAGCTACCAAAATCAGGAATAGTAACACAGGATATTGGACTTACCATAAACGTAACCCTACACATACAACTAATCTTTGGCTTACAACCACAGTTGGGAACCAGAATTTATACTGCTATGCAAGGCAATTGTTAAGTGAGTTGTGCACAATTTTACAACTTTTTTTTGCCAGTCTTGTTAAGTGAATCATGTGTTTGTTGAGCAAATCTAGCTTTCCTCATTGATTTTGCTTGTTGGAAGCCAGCTTGGAAGATGACAAGTGGTAATCCTGGGATGCTGTAACCATCATCCTGAATTTTGATCATGTGACCATGCAGATGCTGCAGTGGTTGCAAATACAAGGCTTGGTCATAAATTACTTTTTTCAGTGCCATTGTAATTTTAAATGGTACTGAAATGAATGGTTGTAAGTCAAGGACTACCTGTAATTCAGTTGATTAGTCAATCTCCTTTAGAATTGACGAATTCAGTTGATTAGTCAATTTCTGAACTGGAACACTTGGGCATAGCATCTCTGAAAGATAGCATTCCTTTGTAATGTGAGATAACATCAGAACTGCAGAGTACAAGTTTTCTGTAAGCTTGCCAAATATTAAAGAAAAAAAAACCCTATATTTCTAAAAGCAAAATGAGCCTCCTGTTCTTTTTTTCCTAGTGTAATGCAAACATATATAGCATGGTTATTTATCTAGCACAGACTAAAAATATAATTATTTTTGTTGTGCTATGATCTTTTATCTATAATATCCAAACCTAAACTCTTTTTAGAACAAGAAATGGCACTCAGAAAAACAGTACTAAGAAGAAAGAGAAATATTGTAGTATCCAACAAATATTTTGAAAAACACAGAATGTTTCCACCCATTACATGTTGTTTGAAAATATTATTTCATCACTAATCTAAACTATAGACTTACTTTTTACAAAAAAAAAAAACACTTTTCAAAATTTGTTGTTAATTTCAATTAGCCTGTCCTTTTAATGTTATCATTGGGAAATCAGTGGCATGATCACATTTAACACATATAAATTTAGAAGAGAACCCAAAAGGGGCTAATTAGAGATCTCTTCTTCTCAGTTTGTTCACAGTCAAATGCTATTGTGGACTTTATTAGGCAAGTGGTAAGAGTCAGGGGTATGGTCATAGAAAGACTACATCTTCTGTTACTGATGTAGCATAGGAGAAAATATAAACAGCACTAGGAAGTAATGAATCTTGGCACCTATCAGGATTCAGTGTTGTATGAATATTCCTCGTGCCATCACTGCCCCCCAAGGAGAGCAAAGACCCCTTTCTGCCTCTGCTTCTCCCAGTGGCAGTTGCCCCGAGACCCCTCAGTTCAAACACACACACACACACACACACACACACACACACACACACACACACACATAGTCAAACGAGACCGCCTGCTCTTCTGTCTCCTTTGGAAGGTGCCAGGTGGGGGGAAAGCTTTCAGCTCCAAGAATGGTTTATTTTGGTTATCATTAAGCATTTTACATTTATGTTAGTAGAGTCATTAAAGTAAGTGTTGTGTGTTAGTTTGGTGTGTGTACAGCATTGTGGTGTAATCATGTGTGTGTGTGTGTGTGTGTTAATTTTAGTTTTCGCGGGTAACTTACATGTAAAAGCTGTTCAGCTTATGGCCTTGGGTATTTTCCGCACACGGTCCTTGTAGTTGTGTCTATTAAAGTTTTGTTAGCCAACATTCCGGCAAGAAATCTCCATCTTGCCATCATCAGCGCTCTGTATTGTGTTGATCGTGAGTCAGAATCTTTACAAGTTGTGGTTGAGTTTTAAATTGGGGCTGGCCCTACATCTGGCTGGTGGCCGAGAATGGTTTTTCTCTTCACCGATGGTGGGAGTCTTTGGTCTTGTGTTTATTGGTCTTGGGTTTGCCTGTGTTGCTGTCTTTGATTGTGTTTTAATTTGCTTCTCGTCTGTTTTGTGGCTTTTTTTGCTGTCTTGGTTGGCTTGCGCACATATTGTGTTTTCCTGTTTGGAGGCTTTTAGTGCAGCTTTGGGCTTCAAAATAAATGGTGGCTATCATTTGTTTAGGAAGCTAGGATTCATGTGATGCTGGTTGGGGTAATGGTTGAGCTGGAGGTTTATAAGGGGAGCTCTGTTTGTGCCGCAAGGTGTTTGCTTGGCTTGTGGGGTGTGGAGATTTTTTGTTTGAGAGTGCTGCTTCCAAATGATTGACGTCATGGTTGAGATAAAGATAAAAGATAAATTATGACTCTGGGAAAACCAAGGCATACTACGAAGTTTCCCTGTGCATCATGCCGGCACATAGCGACTGGAACGAGCATAATAGACAGATAAGTACCCGCTGGACTGAACACAAAAATTCAGTAAAAATCAGCTGGAACACCTTCTCACTAAGTCCAACACATAAAGCCACAGGTCATAAGCATCAACTTCAATGGCACCAAACCCCAGCCACAGATTATCAGAGAATTTCATAGAAAGCCATAGAGATTAAAACAAGACCTGAAAGCATGAATAGAAGAGATGATCCACCCAGACTGTCATCATTTGGAAACCCAGATGAAAACCTAGCTTCCTAACAATGATAGCCGTCCATTTTTACTTGAGCCAAGTGCACTAAAAGCCCTCCAATAAATAGGTACACAATGTTGCCGCAGCCATCAAGACCCACACAAAAAAGCCACAAAACAGACAGAAGAAATTAGAAACACCAATCAAGCAGAAACACGCATAACTCCAAGACGCAAGAACAACGAACCAAGACTTCCAACCAAATGCAGGATGAGAAACAAAGCCATTCTGGCACGAGCAGTAGGCGCAGCGCCCAATTTTAAAAATTGACACAACTGTAAGATTCTGATTCCACAGACGAGACAGTACAGAAGCCTGATGATGGCAGATGAAGATTCTGCGCAACGTTGCTACAAACACTTAGAAAGGGCACAGCTCAAGGATGTGGGAAATACCCGAACAAAGCTGAACAGCATGTAAGTAATACTTATATGTATATGTATATGTGTTGTATTATGTGTTGTGGTTGTGTGTTGTATTGTTGATATATATATATGTATTATATATATTATTGTTGTGTGTGTGTGTGTGTGTTGTGTGTGGTGTGCTTGTTTAGGCTTCGCTCGGGTCTGCCATCATCAGGCTTCTGTATATATATATATATATATAAAACACAACATAAAAATTATATTAAATTATATTAAATATATTAGCTTTTTTAAAAAAAATGTATTAATGGTCCTCGGGATTTAAAAGTATGAGTTTGGTGGTCCCTGAGATCCAAAAGGTTGGCAACCCCTGATATATATCACTCTGTCAATGCCCAGAGTTGTTTTGTGAGTGAAATGGGCCTTCTATATATTTGATATATAAATAAAATAAAATAATAAATGTGTTGATGAATATGATTTTAAGCATATATACACAGTGTTTGTGTGTGTGTGAGAGAGAGAGAGCAAATATGTATCTGTTTAAGTAAATATGAATGTTCTGAAGACCATTTGGAAGCATACTAAAGGAAGAACTTAGTTTCTCATTTATCCCACTCAAAATTACTTACATTTGGTTTACTAACTATGTACAGGCATAATTGAAGACATGCATATAGATATTCCTTATGTAGAATTCAGATGTTTTTCATTTTGTCGTCATAACTGTCAAGATAGATGAGTTAAGTTATGAGAAAGTAGCGATTCAAAGACAATAATCTTCTCTCAAGAGATTTCCTTCTGCAAAACTGTAGGTAGCTGTTTATATATTAGAGTTAACCACAAGATTACATGCTTGATGGTATTGGTAATACTTTATTTGAATTCATGCCCTGTTTACAAAATTGTATGAAATATATATTTATTTATTTTCCCCAAGAAAAACATGTTTGAGCAGAAGATGAAAAGAGCTTCTTCTGGTATGAATCTCCCTCAAAATTAAAATCCCGCTATTACAATCAGGGTGTTTAGATTTGTTGGCCTGCTTGTTTAATAATGGACTGTGCACTGAACACAAATATCTCCACCACTGTTTCACTAAATTACAGGATGGTGAAATGTGGTTGAAGGTTGCTTTTTCCATTATTAGTCCTCCTTTGACACAATCCTTGCTACTAAATACTGGTTGTGTTATTAGTTTTCATTGCCATCCGTTAATGGAAGAGAGCTTACTGTTGGTAACTGAAGCTGTGCTCTGTCCCTCATCCCTGAACTGCATTTACCACAAGGGAGTGTTTACTGGCCACAGATTGTGAACAATGCCTCCCATTCCTTCGCCATTTGGTATTGTTTCTTCCAGTCCTGATGGCATCATTGTGCAGAGCTAACTACATTGGAACTCTGCCATATTGGAGGAATTCACAGCTGGCAAGAACTGGCTGCCATCCAGGCAGTGGCACGTAGGGGTCGAAATGCGAGAGCATCTGGCTGTTATGCTCCATCTGTAAACCTGTGACTAATCTTTCCATGTAAACAAAGACATGTTCCAAATAGTGCGCACAATTTGCCCAATCCCATTAGTTATATCAAATATCAGAGGTATTCCTCTCGAAAACATAAGAATATAAGGAATGTACATTTTTCTAAACCTACTTTCTGCCATGATCTTTATTTGTATGTAAATAATATTTTATAAGCAAGTGGAAATCTAGATGAAAAAAAGCCATAGGATGATGATGGACAGGTAGAGAGAAGTGTGGCTTATGCATGACATTTGCTTCCCACCCTTCAAATTTCATGAGTACCGTGTACTGATTTCAATTGATTAAATTGGATGGTCAGAACTCTTAACAATTCCATATGAAAAAATAATTCTTGATAATTATTATTCCCAAAGTTCTCTGTGTTGAAGTATGAATCTAGATCAATGAACTTTCACCTACTACAATTATGCAGATATTAGGTCCACAGCTATGCACTGAAACAGGTGTGTACTTTTGTGGCAGGCGTATCCATTTCATTGATTGGTCTAACTATGCCTGTATGCTTGCTTGTCTTTTCCAAATTACAGCATTTTCTTATCACTCAATTGGCTTTAATCTACCAATTCAAAGCAATTTTTCAAAAGTAACAGAGGATTTGTGTGTGTACCAAATACATACAAGCTTGCCTTTGCCACGTAATATCTCTGTCCCCAAAATCAATATTGAAGATTTTTAAAAGCCATGATCCTAGGCAAATCATCTAAAAATTAAAAATTCAATCCACCAAACATGACTCAAACTAAGAGCAACTTTCTTCCTTTGATCATAATATTTCTATCCTACATATACTTGCTACTAATCTCAGAATCAAATCTATATGGTATAAATAAGCAGAAACCTACTAGCTGCTTATGTGTTTCCACAAATTGACAGCCAATCAAATTTATATTGCATGTTGGTGGACTTGAAACTGCTCTTGTTCTCCTTCCTCTACACCCAACATGTAGAGTGCTACAGTTGACCATCCCTTGTCCTTTCATCTTCGATACACCTTATAAAAAGACCACCATACCTACCAGCAAAACCTAGCATGAAAATTCCCTGCAAGAGGAGAGGAGAGAAGTGGAGAGGGAAAGGAAGGGAAGGGAAGGAACAGAAAGGAAAGGAAATCCACAGAGGGAAAAATAATGCATTTTTGGCAGCTTCAGAAATATCAAATTTAATGGTAGAGCTGCTGTGAAATTACATTGAACAACACTTTTTACAGCTCAGATTCCTTATGCTGCTTATTTAAGCACATGGATAGTCATGCAAAGAGATTGTATTACATAAGGAATGTGTACATACAACAAGCTTTCATGAAAAAAAATGCAGCAGCAAATCTGAGATAAATTGATATTTTTTGAAATTAATGAACTGGGAAATTGGAGTTCACATGACTACATAAAAATGTATTAATATTTCTTGTACAAAAATTAATGAGAAATGGTGTCAAGATAACATATAAGTACTATTAGGTTAAAAACATCCAAATTATGACACTATGAGGAAGTTAACTAGAGTACAATGACAAATTTTAAAATCTTTTTGTTTAACAAGCCTTTTCTTTGCATCTAATATATAATTATATAAATATCCTTAATAAGGGAGGATTTGCATCCTGCTTACATTTAAAATTTAGAGACATTCACTACAGACACTACAAATCCTTACTTTGTTGGTATTTAAACCTGCAATCCTATTCTTAGGATAAGATACAAGAGACTATCTGCAAACTTGTCTGCCTTATTAAGTGCTTCAGTGTATTTCTACGTGCTTCAGTAATGGCTACTATTTCTTAAAGTAGGTAGTATCAGTTCCTGGGGCCAGAGATCTTGCAATGCTGTGGGTATTGTGACCCTGAGCTTTTTGTGTGCGAGAGAGAGGAGCACTGGGACTTCCTTCTACACATTTCAAAAATTAACATAAGCGAACAAATAGGAGATTTCACTTTATGTCTTGTTATAGTGCTTTGATGGATTCCAAAGCAGATGTAAGATAGTAGACTTTGATCTCAGAAAGTCACTGACTTATTAAAGTCAGCATACAATTAGAAGAAAGTGGTAATTAACAGAATGTCAAAAATGAAGCTGTCCATTTAAATCTGAATGCTTGAAAAGAATATACATACATACATACATACATGCATACACACATACACACGTTTATATGTATATACATATATACTGTATTTTCAGTTTTTCATTTTATGGAACTTGAGAAGTGTGTGGTTCTTGATTGGTGACTGAGCTGGCCTTGTCTGACGTTACCAAAAATGACACTAAGAGAAATATCACATATGTGGGAGATAGAATGCTTTGTGCGTGCGTCTCCCCCCCCCATTTCACACAGGTCAGAGTTTTTTTTCATATCAAAGCCAAATCTTTACAAAAGCGCTCTGTTAATGAAATCCAATTTTAAAAATAAAATGAAGAAGTGGCTAAGGGAAAGGATTATCTTGTTGGATAGCTTTTTATACAAAAAACAGATGCGTCACTCCTACCCCCAAACTGTTTGATAGCTACTGTCTTGCCAGATAAAAGAATATCAATTGTTTATCCAGATCACTTTTCCATGGGTCATGAAGACCTACACACTACTATTTCTACATCTATCACTACTGTGAATTCCAAATGCATTTCCGTTATATATTCTATTTATGGAATTCTTTGATACCTAGTTGGGCACAACCTTTTTTTTTCATAAACTTTAATTTGCCTACAAAAGCTGCATGAACAATATGTTTTTTTTAGCTCTAGTCAAAGGCATTTGGTTCCTACTCCAGGTGTTTTAGGAAATGGATTTGGTGAATGCTTCCTAATGATTTTCAGATTTTGGTGCTATGAAGAATTAGGTGTGGTCAGCATTAGTTGTTTTGCTTGCTTGTTTATTCTTTATTTGCAAGTTCCAATACATAATGCAAGTAAATTAATAGTACTTTTTCTCTCTTTTTTTTCAGCTATGTCTGGGCTTGTAGTTCCGCCAATGTAAATTCATTTTTTTTGTTTAGCTACTGTAGCACCAAGTTCAGAAGATGAGCTTTCTAGGGGACAAGTTTAGTATATAAGATATGCTGATGGAACCAGTATCTTCAAAATACAATCAGCAAAACATTGAAATGCTACAAAAAAAAAACTTTGTTTAAAAAAGTTTATTTAAAATACTAAGAATCAACATGCAAACAATCAACTTCTTCATGAACAATTCCATTTTATTGACTGAACTTCTCTCATATTTTCACATTTCTTGGTCCTGAAGAAAAAGGAAAAAGCGACACCTATTTTGTATAAAGTTTCTGATTACGTCTTGGCTATGTCTAGTACTTGCTATGTGTCGGGAAAAACTTTGTGGATGCACCATTTTGATTATCATGAAACACTGATGAAAAATGCCTCCAAAACATTTTTCTGTACTCATAACTAGATTCACAATGGTTGTGTATCTCTATAATGTGAATTATTTTTTGTGGTGAAAAAAGGGGGCCAAGGAGGAGGTATGAGCCATCAAAACCGGGGTTGGGGGGAGAAAGGATGAACATATGATTTCAGATAATTTTGGGAGACGGGAGGATGGGAGGGTGGATCATTGCTTAACTTCATCTTAATGAAATGGAACTTTGTAACTTATTGTAGTTAGAAATTGTAACTTTGATATTGAATTCTCTTGCCTTCAACAAGCACACTGACAGAGGAAAATGCTACTGTCTGTTGGTTTAAAAAAAAATATACTTCCACTGCTAGAGCTTCCTGTTAAGCAAGTGTGATCTGCAACATTTTTTCAACTTTTGCTAGCACTGTATACTATTGCATTCTTAGGCTACTGTGAAGTCTATGTTTCTTGTACCAGAAAATTGTCCTTTTGACTTCTAGATCCTACTTCCCTAATGTGTTTTGTATGTGGTTATAAAATTGTAGACTTTTGTGATTTTGCCAAAGTTGTAGCTAAATATTTATACACTTGTCTTGAATTTTTTTCAGATCCACTTAAATATTTAGAAGATCAAATTTTATTCCTTTTAAAGATAAGGAATAAAATAGCCCTACATTACAACTTCCTTTCACATGAACACTTGCAATCACCAAGGGAATTTATTTTGTAACATATTGATTATAAATATTGTATTTATCTTTGAAATTTTGTATATTTTCACCATTTTTCTTGTATGTATGTTTTTTGTCATTTGACTGGTATTGTGATGCTGTGAAAAGCATTAAGCCAAGAATCGCTGCCTTCATGTTTTTGTTTTTTTTTTAAATGTGTTCATTCATTTCATTTTGTATTTCACAAAGCTGTTATTTGTTTCGACTTTCCATCCTTCTGTTATTTTGAGGAAAAACATTGTTTATTTTTATATTATTTTTAAGTTATCTGAACAAATAATTTTGAAATAAAGTTGTTTGTTGTATAGTTAAAACAAAATTGTGCCACATGGCTGTAATGAATACTAGTAGAAAATGTGCATGTAATGCGGCCACAAGAAACAGAAGGTTCTCTTATGTTGTGTTGGATTTTCGTTTTTTCCTTTCTCCATTTTCTTCGATTTCTGATTTTTTTTTAAAGTTGCCACCCATGACTCTGCCACATATCTGAACTGTGTTTACTGGGGAGGGGGAGGGGGCGCTAAACCAGAAGCCTAAATTAATAATAATAATAAATAAACAAAATCCACTTCTGATGTTTTAATTATAGTGTTGGCCACATGAACTTCCTTGGATGCCTTAAAATTAGATGTCTTTGGACAACTTTTGTGCTGTTAACTGTGGGCTTAGAACAAGTGCATCGCTGCTTTATTTGGATAACTTATGGTATATAAAAGCACAAATGAGAGGTGCAGTTTCTTCCTGTGATTACAGTTACCTGCCCTCTGTTCACATTGATGAGGCTTGCCCCAACCCCCTAAAAATGACTAATTGTAATATCAAAACTGACCTTGGTAAACTCCACTCCTGGTCAACAGGTTTGTGACCTCTTTTTGTATCTGTTTTCTGCTGCACTCTGCATAATCTGTAACTTAGCACTGTTTAACAAAGAAAAAGACTTTTTAGGCATTTGGGATCACACCTGATTTTATAATCTTTTTTATTTTCAGATTTTTGTTTTGTAGAGATACTTACAGTAAGGACTGTAATTTATAAACTGGAACAATTTCTTTAATATATTGTGCCTGTTAGTGCCAATACTGACATAATTGTTTCCTTCCCCACCCCACCCCATTCTTTCTTGCACTAAACGCTTTCAAATGCAGCACTGCAAAATCACTTTTGCACTCTGCAGCAGAAGTAAATTTCTCAGCAAAAAAGGAGGGACCATTTTTAATACAAAAATGCACATTTGCAGGAAATGTTTATAAGAGGTTTTAAAACTGATACAAATATATTACAAATTACAAAACATGCCAGACATTTTTCCTGTGAGAGTCGATAAGGCTTAGCTAAGAGGAAAAAAGCTGAAAAGTCATACTGAAAGTGAATTGCCTCAGTTTAACTTTATATAAGTATGATTTTGATTTTAAAAAAGAAAGGTCAGGCATACATGATCAGAACGTTTCTTCATAAATACAATCTGTTTTGTGTTTTAGATTAATTAGTCAATTCATTTATATTTCCTCATCTTCAAATGGGAAACTTCACTAAATGATAGATTTTACTGTTAAAGACCCTACAATAAGATTGTTTTATCTGTACATTTTTCAGATATTTAACTGTATAAAAATGTTCATTTTACACAATATTTAATTAAAGTATTTCTTGTCTGTGAATTTCATTTCTGCTATTTTTTCAGGTTTAATTATTAAAATGTAAGAACATAGAAGCGAACAACAGTTGGAATTGTTAAAATCATTTTCGTGTTTTAAAGAAGATACTCCCAGGGTGTAACTAAGGACTTGCTTACTCATTGATTTGAATCACTAAATGTATTACTGATGTGCTTTCTCTGAATCCTTCCACTTAAAATTGTTTTGATTCAGCTGATATCAGATGACATGGAAGTTGCTATATTCTCCTTGTGATAACTAGTTTGCACAATGATGATTTGTTTGGCTTAATGTTGCTTTCATTCATTAGCAAATATGAATGTGTCCATCCCTTGCCCTATGAAAAAGGAAGGACAAATAAATATGATTGATAATCTTGATAGAATAACTTATGCAGAGGCACCTGATATTCTGATGCAGTTGGTTGCTTCTAATCTCAACATCAAGGCAAGCATATGCTGGAAGAAGAAATATATCAAATAGCTCTTGATAAAACACTAAGTTACTTCCAGTTATGTCAACACTATCCTGAACAAAAAAAATCTTACAATTTTTAGAACTAATTCATAGGAAGCCGTAAAAGGCAAAATATTTTTTCTTTTTTGGCAGTTTACAAAAATAGACCATCCCTACACAGATGTTAATGAAATTATGTCCCCCTTTTCACTGTTTTTACAATCTTGTTTTAAAATTGGGATTTATGCTAATATAAACAAAGAATATGGTCTGATGGCATAGAGGTGAGAACGCTTGCCCCTCACATGGGAGGTTGAGAGTTCAATCCTAGGCAGTGCAGATATTTCTCTATTGGGGCACAAGGAGAAAATACCTGCTGTAAACTTGACATAGGCATCAGGAAGGGCATCCAGCCAGTAAATGCTCCACTCCACTGAGCTCCACTCAGTTTCCTTGACTCCAACCAGAAACAAAGGGATTAAAGAGTCATAAAAAGAATCCCTGCCTCCTTCCCTCCCTCATAACAAAATGATTTCTCTTATTGGACATTCCATCAGGTTCTGTAAAATTCACATGGGTGAATTTGAAATAAAGACTAAAATTCTGCTATTAAAATAAATGGGATAAGGATATTCACTAATATAGTGCCTATATTGTAAATAAATCCATTTACAATAAGATCTGCAATATCTTGGCAATAATTATAATATTTATGACTACATTCTGAGAGCAGTAAATTGAATTAAAATAGCAACTAATATTAAAACAACTTCAATAATGTTTTAAAACACAAACAGGCTTGTGCATATATACATCGAAGAAAAAAAAGAAAAAAAATGTCCAAGTCATGGATGTTCAGCAGAAGTCATTGGGAGAAGGGGCGGGAAGACATTTTGAAAATGCAAATTTGAGAAATCCTACTTGAAGGCATAAAGAGGCTACTTCTTTAGAATTTAGGTAGCACTGATAGTTCAGTAGCTTCTCTGGTTGAATCACCAGTAACTTCTATGAAAGAACATTAGGTAAAAGATGATGGGGAAAGACACCTGGCTGAGACCCTTGAAAGCAACTTTTAAGTCAGAATAAAGGAATGATTCAAACTTTCTGAAGAAACTGCGGTTTGCTTAAGCCAGGGGTGTCAAAATCAATTTCATTGAGAGCCATATCAGGACTCTTGGGGAGCTGGGGTGGGCATGGACAGCACCATGTCACTTGTGTTGGGGGCACCTGTGGTGGCCCAAGTGCTCTGCAAGCAAAAACAGGATCCCAGGCTCCATTTTTGCCTACAGTGGTCTCCTGAAACCTTCTGCCAATGAAAACAGAGTTAGGGAGAGCTCCTCCTGAGCTCTGTTGTCACTGGCAGAGGGTTGCAAGAGGCCAACGCAGCTAAAAACAGAGCTCAGGAGCCTGTTTTTGCTGGAAGAGGCATTGTGGGCTGGTCCGCTGTTTCCAGGGCAGCCCTGTGGGCCAGATCTAAACACCCTTGGGCCTTGAGTTTGACACCCCTGGCTTAAGCACTTACAGTATACTACTCAGGATCTGGTAGAATTCTCTTGAACAATTAAAATGCTGTAGGATAAAGCTATCAATGCTTCTACTCACAATGGCTGTTCTCCAAAATAAGAGATAGGATCCCTCTGAATTTCACTTTCTGTAGAAACAGGGAGGTTTCTGCCTTATAGGAACTATAATGCTGGACTAAGTGCATCTCTTCTGACACAGCAAATGCTCTTTATATATCTCTGAATTTCCCATGTTGTTGCAACCAATAGACTAGAGACTGCAATTTTCAGCTGTTGACAGATAACTTTAAAAAAGAAAAAGAAAAAAAAGACATGAGCTGATTGGTGTGAATGCAAAGCCCTGAAAGGATTGGAGGTAATCTAATGGGAAAGATAGCTTAAATTTCTTTTGTTCTCAAATTAAATTTATTCCCAAAGAGCCACCTTTTCTCTCTCTCTTGCTCCTATAAAATAGCATGGTGGAAAGAAAGGAAGTAGGAAATGAAATATTGCATACAGTGACTGGCAGATATGTTCTCAAATCAGATTAATCTGTGCAGTCATTGAACTATCTATTGTCCAATCACAATGTCATGGGGGAGTGGATGGAGAGAACATCAGAGAGAATCCACTTAAGGTCTTGTACCTTTATTACTATTTCCTATTTGCAGAAGTCCTGTCTGTAGTTGGTTGGCATAATGGTTTTTTCTTTTAAGAAAACCATTAAAGTAGTACCTCTGTGCTTATCATTAATTGGTTCCGGAAGGTGCAGTGAGTACCAAAATTGGTGAGTACCAATTTTTCCTCATAAGGAATAAGACACAAGACAGCTGATTCCGAAAGGTTCTAGCTTTTGCACTGAGTACCAAACAAATGATGAGCAGTAGGACAAATTTTTCACATCAAAATGCGTTAAGTACCAAATTTGATGAGTTTCACAGCAATTGAGGACCAATGTAGCATTGAATTGCCTCTCATTCTTTGCTCTGTCCTCAGCTCTCAACAGACAGTTGTATTACATTTGTTTTCTTATTCTCCCTTTTTTCAAGCCCCACTGAGCTTCACATTTGCCATACTCTATCTCACAATAGGATTAATTTTTGCTGCACCTTTAATTATTTTATATCCCCAAATAAACTAGTAGTAAGTAGTGCTCTTTTACAAACACTTCAAGGGAAAATAATTTGAAAAATCCTTCAGTAATTTCAATGAAATTTGGCATGCCTTTAGTTTTAAACACCCATCTTTTCAATAAAATTTGGTTTGTTCAGAGGAAAAGCAAAATAATTTCCTTACTTTAAAAATCAGATTTTAAAAACATGTCATACACAAATTATTGCATTGATTTGTATATTTTGCTTACCATATTTCACATTTAATATTTTTGCCTTCCTGCAGAGATCAACCCATTTTGAATAACCCATTTTCTTTTAAAAAAGAAAAATATGTAACTTTTGATATTTTTTCTATATTCAATAATGAGAGAGTATGGCTCCATTTTGGGTGTACATGCTCCAAAATTTGGAGAAATTTTCACTTGGTGGGCTGACGTACTTTCAGAGTAAGGAATTTACTATAGAGCAGGTATGTTGGCTCTTGTACTTTCTTATATTTTGTTCTCCCTGTTTCTCGTACTATTTTGGAAAGTACCCATCACAGAGTTTGGTTTTTTTAATAGCATCATGATATATTTGAGCATAAGCGCAAGAAGGGAAAATATGTTTCTTAAATGAGCATTTTTTGAAGGTGGATGGTGGGAGATGTCATACATGTCATGATATTACTGCTGAAACAACTTAACAAAATACAAGTCATTTGCACAATATCTTTATAATACAGATGATGGTGCTTACACTTGGCACCTAAGGTTTATTATTGCCTCTTACATTGCATGGAGAGCATTTCTTTTTTCAAATCTAGAAATAGTTGTTAAAATATCACACATTTTTCCCGCTATTTATGTGTCTTAGCCTAACCTACTTCACAGAATGGTTATTGTGAAGAAAATAGAAGGTAGGATGATAATGTACCTTGAGTTGTTCAAAGCAAAGCTGAGATATAAATCTAATAATAAATTAATAAGTAAATCTGGTTTCCATAAGTAACAGTGTGAACAATGGTTAAGGAGTTGGACTATGATGGCAAAGACTCATGTTCAAGTGATTTAAGGGCAGGGGTCTCCAACCTTAGTAACTTAAAAACTTGTGGAGTTCAACTCAAAGAATTCCTCAGCCAGCTTTGCTTCTGGGAGTTGAAGTCCACAAGTCTTAAATTTGCTAAGGTTGGAGACCCCTGATCTAGGGCTAGTCTCACTCTTTGTCTCACTCTCTCTCTTTCAACCCAATGTATCTCACAGGTTGCAATTGTAGTGCACAGAAAGAGGTGGTGGGATGCTGGGTATGTTCCATTGAGCTTCAGAATGAAAGGCAGGATGAAAATCAAACAAGCAAGCAAATAAGATCTTACACACCTACGCAGCAGAGCAAAATGGTAACTGATCACATCCCCTTATCAGTAGTTCTGGAAACACACAGACGTACTAAAGGGAAATCATTTAAAAAAAACCTTCAAAGTTTTTCTTCTTTAAGAAGACTTCTTTATTTTCAAATAAAATTATTTTTGAAAAGGGGATAATATCCTATGAGCCCTTGGAACAGGATTCTCCTGGCAAAGTTTCATTGCACCACTACTGGCACATACACACTCGCCCCTCCCTCAGCAAACAGGCAGAAGGGGGCATGTCATGGGCATGCCAGCTGAATAATTTGGGATGTGCAGTCAAGCACTCTAAGTTATCAGTAAGAGGCACTTGATACTGCAGATGCTATTTTCTCTCTCTCTTTTGCCCAAATAGGTTAATTGTCTAGGTTTAATAATACCCACAACACAACTATTTAGGGTTAATTTACTCTTATATGTGCCTGAGTCTGTTGTGGGTTAAACTGAACTCCCAAATGGTTAATTAACCCCATTTTGGAGTCTCTGCAACATTTTTAAAGCTCTCCCTCCTTTCACTTATCTATGACTGTTGTGGGTATGTCAATGATAGATACTAAAACCAGGGTTCTACTAATTCAATTGCCCATCAGCTAGCAGCAAAGAGTTACCTAAATTTTGCCATCTAGTGGTCAGGAATTTTAAAGTCCAAATTTGATCATCCTACACCAGGGGTGTAAAACTCTCATCGTCATGGCCTCATCATGTGACCTCCTTCACTAAACCGGGCATAGGCATGGTCAGCGCATGACGCATTTGGCCACAGGCTGTGAGTTTGACACCCCTGTCTTAGACAATAAGTCACTCTTCATGAATACTATGCCATACTAAAAATTAATTTATATTTGTCATTCTCTGAATATTCCTAAAAATAATTACTATCTGCATTAATAGTGTGGATAGATGATAGACAGAGATAAATGATAGAGATAGATGATAGATGAGATGAAGATGATAGATATAGATGATTGACAGAAATAGATAGATGATTGATTAGATAAATAGATATAGATGATAGATAGAGTGATAGAGATAGATGATAGAGATAGATGATAGATAGATAGATAGATAGATAGATAGATAGATAGATAGATAGATAGATAGATAGATAGATAGACAGACAGACAGACAGACAGACAGACAGACAGACAGACAGACAGACAGACAGATAGAAATTGATTGATTGGCTGAATTGTATTCCAGGTGATTTATTATGGAATGTTCTGGAGCAATGAATTAAATTGCTTTTCCAGTTAATCCAATAGTATAGCATTGTTTACCATTTTGTACATCAGCCTACTTCAGAATATAATTTGCTTATTTTCCACAATGTCTTTTTTGTGTTTGCTTATGTTTCATTCATGGGTGTCCATATAGTGAAACTAGGACAACCCATGTATTCTGACATCATGAGGCAAATTATGAACTGTACCTCACTTTCATCGTGATGTCACTGCACAGTTTATGTCACAGTGCATGGATTTATTTAATCTCTATGTTTTCTAGATGAGATATTCCTCATGGTCAAAATGAGCTGCATAGGTAAGCACCGATGAGTCCACTTTTCTCTCAAGTCATTTTGGTGACCTGGCTATAGAGATTCTTTATGCAGAGTTGGTGTAAATATTTGTAACGGTGCTTCACACATGTGGGTGTCGTTTACAGGAACAGTTTCTGCTGCAAATAACTGCCACATGCAACTTGGAAATGGGAGTCTATTCATCAAATCTCATGTGTTCCATTTTTATATCCAAAGGCATTGGCCACATCTATTCAAGTGTAGTCTTAATTAAGTCATGAAAAGTCTTCATTTACTGAACTAAATGGGAAATGAGTGAGACTATATTCCTTTTAAACATATTAACTAGATTATATTCACTGTATTTCCCTGTCTTTCTCCTACCTCAGAACAGCACTGTATGGGAGGTCACTTTTGGAATCCCCTGAAATGCCAAACTGGCAGGATAGCTGCCTATATACAAATCTCATAATCTCCAGTTCTCTTTTTGGCCTGAAAAATATAAAACAGAGAATGACATTTGCCTATATGTACTAGTATTTCAAGCTGCAAAAACATTTGTAAAGATGCTAAATTAGGGGACAATGCACTGAATTTAGGTTTGGTTGATTTTAGAGCAGACGTGGACATTCTATGGCCGACTGGCCACATCTGGCCTTTTGACCATCTCTGTTCAGCCTGTGGAGGTCAGGGAATGGGCAGTGGTAGAGGCGGCATCTTTATTGATTTTGCCCTTCACAATCGTCCCACTTTCACTTGTGTTCCCTTAGGAAAATTAATTGCTCACCCCATCTTCGATAAATACTATAAAACCAATAGAACCTGAGGTAGCCATGACTAATTGTTGATTTCAATGGTTCTGCTTTTCCAATGACAAAGGCTGGATTCAATCCAATTTCACCAAAGGCATTCTGCTTATTTAAGGACATAATCACCACAATGATAATAATGCATTGTATGGCACATAAGTATTGAGATAATGGTGTTTGGTTGTACCTCCAGAGTTGAACAAGTTGACATAATGGCTAAGTGATTACAATTTATAATCATGGCTTAGAAAACATAGAAAGTAAATCAAATCACTCACACACACACACACACACACACACTTAAATCACAGAACATCTACTACACACTGCCTATCAGTAACATAAAGATGAGTGAATTGTCCCTAAGAGATACATAATGATAGTCCTGATAGTTTTTTTTATAAGTGTTAAGTCAATTTAGACAGACTTTAAAAAATTTTTCCTCTTTACATTTCTAATCAAAACTAAGAAATGGAGACCCTAAAAATATATGCCAATTACTGTCAAGCAGCCTTTTAAAGTCTTCCAAGCTTTTAAAGATTATTCAGAGTACTTGAAATGGACTTCAATCTAATGCCTCATTTCATTGCATTAAACAGCCTAGTTAATAAAGAATCAATATATTCAAAGGGCAAGGTTATCTTTTGTCTATAAGGGGTGGTGTCATTCCAAACCTTTTATAGTTCACATGCTGAGAAAGACCTCATGAAATCCATACTCATCAAATGGGTCAAGTAGAGCAATAAAGAGGCCTCTGGAAGAATGGCTGGTCTCCTTTAAAACAACTATAAGTCTTATCTAACTCGCATAGTGCTCCCAAATAATCAGTCACAAAATGTCAATTTCTCATCAAGACAAGAGGCCCCAATGATCTTTTTTTTTTCCTAGAGAATACATACAATTAAGTGAATGCAGAAAGAAAGCACCATGGTGATTTGTAGCTTATTATGTCACCAGCAAGCTGTGATCTAGCTCTGAGCAGATAATCAGGGTTGTTGATAGCTAAAGTGTCGATATGCCAAAGAATGATTTTTGAATGTGAGCCCCTGTGCATTTTCTCCCTCCCTTGGCCTGATCCCTGGTTTGATAACAGTGTGACTGCCAACCGACACCACTTGTTGTACCTCACAATTAAGGCAATGAATAAATAGCACAAAAGAGTTGGGATTCTTTGAGACAATTCCCTGTTTTACCCTTCAAGGATTTCTTTTATGTTTGAATAAGGTTGCTTTTAATGAAATTTAGACTCGTCAGAGGAAATCAAAAACCTCAAATCAGATTACAAATTGATTTTTTTTTTTTTTGGTCACTTTGTCACCAGGNATTTTTTTTTTTTTTTGGTCACTTTGTCACCAGGCAGGCTTTGCACTGCCATTGGTTTCTCAGAGGAGGGAGAAATGCCACAAAGTCAAAAATACAAAAGTGTGCAAGCAAGGGATAACTTGTGAGCATGTTCTTTTAAAAAAAAACAAAACAGACTTTTAAGCATTAAAAAGGAGTTAACAAATGTACCAGAACTGTAAAAAGTTGTGGACATAAACAGTGCAGCTGTTTTGATTTTACTCTTGACTTTAACTTCACATTATCTTATTCTTAAAATATGAACAGCAAATCTGGAAGGTAGAAAAACTGCCTCCTAATTTAGCCTCATCAGAGTTATGTACAATTATTCAATGTACTTCCTCCATTTTTTATTTCTCAGTTGTTATTTAGCTTCTGGCATCAGACAGATACCTGAACCAGCAAGCAAATCTACAGTTTTCACTAAACACATATTTTTACTTTAGCGTGGTATGGTACAAATTTAGGGAAATATTTCAGATATAATGACATATATTTTCCCACTGATTTTTGCCTGCCAGAATTCTCCTCCAATACAGAATTATATTGCACACCATACATGGGGAAATGTTGGCAGTTCAGCCTATTACTACAGTGCGAAGCCAAACATGTGAAATGAAACACCATGCTCCAATTCTGTCTGTAGAGTCATCGCCAAGCCTTGGCTACTTCTATTCTTGTCTAGATGTGAAGTGATTTCTGGCCCAGATATAGGGAAAGGTGAATTTCTATAAGCCTTCTTTTAACAGCTATGTTGTTGCTCTGATTTATAAATTGTCCATGATCAGAATCTCTCTAAATACACACACATTACAGAGTATCCTAGCCAAACATCCATCCAATTTCATTATTATCATCTTTCTATCTATCTATCTATCTATCTATCTATCTATCTATCTATCTATCTATCTATCTATCTATCATCTATCTATCTATCTATCTATCATCTATCTATCTATCTCTATCTATCTATCTATCATCTATCCATCATCTCTGTCTGTCTGACTATCTGTTTCTATCTCATGTCTCTTCTATCTCTTGTCTGTTATCTATCCATCCATCCATCATCTCTCTCTATATATACTTATATGTCATCTATTTCGATTGCCAGATTTATGTATGTACATCTATATGTGTATACACACACACACACGCAGATACATACTTATATATGCACACATATATACACATGCATACATACACATACATACATACAAACACACACACACAAATTTACTGCTGCAATGAGCTTCAGAAGTCATGTCATAATGGAGAATCCAGTTTCAATAAGATTCTCTCTTGAAATATATAATAAAATAACCAACCTGGAAGTGTGAATTAGTCCCTAACCTCAATTTTAAGTTGTGTCCCTTGCAAACGATTTGGCAGACATTTAAAACACTTTTTGCACAACGGAATATGGAAGCTTCCTAAGGGTATACCCTTAAGTTAAATTGAAGCATGCAAAATAGAGGTAGAAGATTTCTTGCATTTTTCTTTTTGCATGGCACCTGACTCATGTTCCTAGTTCACAGCTAGCAATGTAAGTTATTGTGCCATGACATTTTTCAGATGCAAGAACATAGTTTTTCCTCAAAGAATTCCATGTGGATTACAACACATTGGGGGGGGGGAGAGTAGGGGAGATAGGACTTGGTTTTATTATTCACATAATTATTCACATAATTATGCATTAGTTTGTCACTAAGAAAACAAAAATACTAGAGCAGACTCCATGAAAAAAAGGATACTAATTGATTGACTCTTCAAAAATGAATATAACTTTACAGTCAAATATACTGCTTATGTAGGCTTGTTTTTTTATAACCATTGGGTAATAAACTGAGGAGTTCAAATTGCTTCCCTCCCCCAGCCCTGCCCCATAAATTCAATTGCAGTGAAAAAGTGTGCAGTAAATAATTTAGACATCAGACTTTTTTTCTGGAGAAAGCAAACAAGAGCAACTATTAGCTGAGCATTTTCTAGGTAATTTGTACTTGAAGAAGCCTTAGTAAGGATTACTGCTAGTTACAATTGAGACTATTCTTGAGCATCTGCTTGTCATAACTTTGAACAGGGATTCCTAGAAGAATTGCAGCCTCTGTCTCTTCATGGGATGCTTGGTCTTCACATAGGATGATAAAGTGTTTGAGATTCACCTTCCTAGCTCACAGCGAGCAATATTATTGTGCCATGACATTTAGAATATCAAAAACCTTGTCCCATTCAGCTGACTTGCTAGCTTTTATGAATTCATGGAAATGAGCTGATATTTCAAATAAAAATAATAACAATTTTAGAGTATGAAAAATTTCAAGTAGTGTAATGCAGTTTTTTTTAATAAAAACTCCATGAAATGAAATGGAGACAATTGAACATTGTGGAAGGGAGGAAGGAAGGAAAGAAGGAAGGAAATCTTTAATGAAGAGCTATTAATTTAATACTGAAACAAAGCTGTTTCTAAAATATCAATGGCATATCAACAAATAATCATATTCTCCAAGGATTAATAATATAGTGATCAAAAAGAGTTGCAGCTTAATTAATAAGAGCAAAGCATTAAACATGGTAAACTACCAGGCAATAGATCAAATGTAGAATTAACTAATATAAGAAAATTTAAAGTCCAGGATGAATTAAGGATTACTAAATCTTACAAAGAGTCATTATCCTGGCGAGATGGAGGCAATTTGTTGTTTTGTAAAATGAGTAATATACAGTAAGATACATTCTGGATGGAATTGTTTGTTATAATCAGTTGTTCCACAATGCCATTTATGAATGGTGACAATCAGAAAAAAGGGAGAAGACCCAAGGTGCACATTCATTAAGTGACTTCTTATTTTTTTCCAATAATTATTTTGCTTTAAAAAATCTGAATTTTGTAGCATTGGGCCTATTAAAAGTAAAATTGTACTTAAACTTTCAAAGTAAGCTAAATTGACCCTGAATGGCTACAGGGAGAAGACCGAGTCAGTGCCCTAATAAATCAATCTGTTTCTATTCATCATAAGTCAATGATAGTATCGCTAGCAGGCTGACCTAATAAGAAAGATTTATCTAAAATATTCCAATATCATGATGTAAGTTTTACTGGGAGTGCATTTTTCTTTGTTTTGCCTTTGTTTTTGTTTTCTTTGGGTTTTTTTTTTTTTGCCCTGCAATGTAATGGGTCCAAGATATATAAGTCCTGGTTATGTGTGCTCCTGGCCACAGTATCATAGTCCAGTATATATTGTATAATAGCTTGTACATATGCAAATAAATTATCTTCAAAGGGATTTGAATGCTTTAAGTAAGCCATTTTTTGATCACAAGGTTAGGGCCAGTTCATAAACACTGGCTTATGTGCCATTAGTTTATTTGTCTGATTGATTGACTGATTTCTTTCTAATTTTTATTCCATCTCATGTAACTAATGTAACTTCTTAATTTCCTATCAGGTAGATTGAGCTAAAAGAGAGTGACTGGTCAAAAATATATACCATCCCACTTCATTTTCAGACATTCTGGCATTTAATTTTAATTACATTAATAAAAAACAGTGTAATTTCCAGCCAACATATATAGCAATACCCAATAACAACCATCCAAAACCTTCCCTTGTGCAATCCTGAACAACCAGATATGACTTTGCCATTTCAACATGGCAGTTGCTTCAGATTGACCTTCCTCTGGATACTGGAACTAGGACAGAAGAACAGCACTTCTGTTGATGTATAATAACCCAGCTCAGTTGTGTTATTTTGACATCTAATTCTACAATCTCATTGCCTCTGTTCTGTATAAAATAGTTTACTCCAAATCCTCGATTGTGATTGGCTAGAAAAGCCAGCATAGGGATTGGTTCACTTAGACCAATCCAAAGAGCTGTCCAAAGGTCGCAACCAAGTAACCATGCATTGGCTACAAGCGCAGGCAAGCCCGTATATAAAGGCTGCCAGCAAGAGCCATAACTGTTCCGTTTTCACTTAAACGCCCCTGTCACATCACTGCACCAACGGTATGCAAAGAGATGTAAAATGGTACAAAACAGCTTGCCATCTATTGGTTTAACGCGATGTATTCCTTCTGTACTCACTGCTCTGTTTGCTCCCTCTCTATTCCGTCCAGCATGCCGTCTATTGACATATTCCACCATCTCTCAGAAAAGTTTTGCAGCTGCTCACAACTTTTGCGCGGCAATGTATCCATTCTATTGTTCGTCCCGCCTGCATCCGCTACACCATCTCGCTAGGCCATCTCCACTTCTGCAGTCCTTAGGCATCCGACTATATCCGCTACGGATCCGCTGCGCAACCGGCGCAACTCGATCATTCCCTGACACAGGGAGGAGATGGAACGGACGCAGACGGATGTCAGAAGGGAGCCAGACGCGATCCTAGTGAAAACAAGCGTTTAAAACTGGAAAAAACGTCGCAGAGGCGGACCTTCTCCGGATATTAAGGATGTCTTGAGGCCATGCCTAGACGGATCTCTAGAGGTGTCAAAGGGGACACCGGTATACTGCTATAAAAAGGGGGAGCAAGCTCACTGACAATCATCTTACTTTTCAGAGACAGTCAGTCCCAGCGGATCAGTACTCTGTGCAGCTCTCTGTACTCTTCTCTGCTTCACCAGCATCCAGTCATCGTCAACCATTGGATCGTAACACAGTCTTTTGGCAGGCCACACATGCACTTCTGCAACAGTGCGAAGCCATTACCAGGCTCTGTGTGAACTCTACTACGGGAGAAAAAGGAGGCGGCCAAGTAAGCGTCGGGTCTCCGAGATGGGATCGGGAGAAGAGCAGGTTATGTGACTGCTACATTACAAGCTGATGTGTGAGCTCAGGAACGAAGACCTTCGGTGCATTCCAGAACTTCTGAGGGATGCCTCAGCCATGTTGACAAGTTGTGCAGTGGCTGGACAACCAAATAGTCAGGTTGACCAAGCAACACCACTTCCGGCCCAGCCGTGAACCTGGTCAGGTGGCACTCAACTCTGGCGCCAACCTGGCTCAGGGACCACCTACAGGGCATGCAGTAATAGGCTGGGGGTGCCAACATAACTACCATCAGCATTGTGGTCAGAGAAGGTGGTCAGGCCATCATCGAAGATACATGGAGAGCTCGCTCAGTGCCCTCGCTCACTGAAGAGAGGTGGAAGAAGTTTGCAGAGCAGTGGTACAGAGGTTGGAACTTCCCACCCGTTGAAGCCATAGATGGCAACACATGGCCTGCAAAGCTGCCAGCACACGTCGCGGGTCCACTTATTTCAACTATATCATGGGCTTCTTCACTTGTCTCTTCGCCATACATAAGTCGCTGCATGTACTCAGTTCAATTGTAGCTTTATTTCGTATGTTCAGGCAATGGGTCAGCTTCAGATGCCCAGGTATATCTCAACGCCAGTCATTCGATGAGTGAGGACTTGGATCGCAACCTCATCGTGGGCTCGTCCGCAGATCTCGACCGCCTCTGTTCCAACGATCATCGCAATGATGCTTCCTCTACTTCCATCGTGGGGGATGTATGCCTTCCTCCCTCCAGAACCCATTCCTCATGATGCCCTCATGTTCAAGATACCCATCACCCGTTGTGAGAGGTTCTTCATTCTACAGGCTGTCCAGCGGCAAGTCGGGTTGAGTGGCAGAGCAATCACCTTTGCCGCATCCTGGTCCAACTAGGTTCCAGGTACTTCTCAACCCAATGCATGCTATCGCCCAGAGCGCATAGGGGGATCGTGGAGCTTGCCCGCAAATCCTGCACATCTCATGCGCAAAACCTGCTTACATCCTTCTGGTTTCATCAGTCTTTGTGCAGAACAGGTCTCGTGGACCTCCAATTAAGGCAATGATGACCATTGAGCCTGGGGATGGAGGCTAAGGGCAAGAATCTGCATAGCACTCGAGGATGTGCACGGCCCCACAACAGAGCCTCACGTGAAGGGAGAGCAGCGCAACCTCCTGAAACACTGGTGCAACTCCCAGCTGGAGCGGTGGAGATGGCAAGACGGTGATAGTATGACTTGGATGCTCAGTCCTTGAGCTGTCTCATGAATCACGATAGAGATGGCATGTATGTTGGGCTGGGCCTACAATGAATCAGGGCATTTAATAAAATTGTGTTTTGTGTTGACATGTGGGATGATTATTACAATTGTTATTGATAATAAGGGCCATAGTGTGGCATCTCTGTGGATGGGTGGATCATACAGTCCCATTATGCTTTACTGCGAGGTTTAATCTATCCCACTTTTCTCGCATCCAAAGGTATCCCTGTCTTCATTCCACAGGTTCTCGCCACATCACTCTAAACTTTACTGCTATCTTACACCACCCACAGCATGTCAACTCTACACCATTTCTAAATAGTTTCCACTCGACTTTTTTATAAACAAAGAACTGAAGCAGTGTGTGAATAAGATAGGCTTATTGCAATGAATACTATATAAGATAAAATGACCCCATAGTACAAGTGTTCTAAATGTAAACCACAGATAGCCAGTCCAGCTCTTGGTCTACTGAGTGCGTGCCAGTCTCAGGGTGAATGGGTCCAGGTGCTGTGGAGGTGGGTACTGCTCGCCAGTGCTAGGTATTCTGAAGCACCACTCGGGTCATTGCCTGGCTCATTGAGAGGACACAGGTGACGGTGTGTTTGAGAAAGACTGCAGACATCTGGCTAGACCCGTGATGCCGTCGAAGGTCCCTTCCTTCCTTGCCATGGGGTTCAGCCCAATACTGATGACAGATGTACTGAGTTGCATCATTTCTTCGCTAGGCTTTGGCTGTTGGGTGGAGAAGAGTAGGTTATTGGGTGCTGCTCTGGCTCTGCAGCTGTGATGGCGCATGGGTGGCTATCGTTTGGTTGATGGTGGCGATCGCTGTTGTCGGTGGCAATCATTGATGGGGTGGCATCAGTGCGACCAGGTGGCAATCAGTGTCGCCACGATTGACTACTCGTGCCCTGGACTCGGGAAACGCTGGCTGCTGCCTGTGCTGCTGCGACCTGCTGTAGCTCGTAAGCCTGGTAGGTGAGGGCTGTGCGAAGCCCTTGGTATGGGAGGGAAATCACTGGAGGTGAGGAGCATGTCTGGACTGGGTGGGAGCAGCGTCTCTGGGTCTGGAGGTTGTGACAGCAGCTTCCATGAATCCGGTCATCCTCCACACTCGGTACTGGGGATCCGCCATGTCCCTCAGGGCCGTGTTGTGACATAGTGTGAGGAAGGCTTGCGGTTGAGATGAGGAGTCGGTGTGGACCAGCTGAGAGAGGAGAATCTCTATGCTTGGTGCAGATGTGTGTCCTTGATCTCTCAGCCAGGGACACCGTGTGGCCTGCCCCTCCTGCTGTCTGGCTCTCTGCTTCTTGGACGGTGAGCTGGGAGTGGTATGCGGGCTACGGCCTGTTGGTGGTGCATGTCTCCTTTCTCCCCACATGCAGCGCCAGGGAAGTCATCCATTGCGCTCCACCTGGTTACAACATCCTGTCCGCAGTACTCTTTTTTATGCGCTTTCTTACTCGCGTGGCACACTCGCTACCAGAGAACTCTGCCTCGGAGACAGGATACTCTCGGACTGGAGCGAGTGACTGGCTCTCATCAGGCTGCGGAGAAAAGGGTAGCAGAGAGGCTCTGGTGTTCCTGGTAGGGGATCTCACTTCTCCGGAAGCTGCACGTGGCGCATGACGTACAGTTTCTCTGCTGTCCCGTCAGCATAACCTGTTGGCCTGCCAAGTATTTCTTCAGGTGCGCTTCCACGTACTCCAGGTGTGCATAGGTGCTTCCATGAGCCGAGGAGCACATTCCGATGTGTAGCCGACTCTCTGGCTTCTCTCTTCAAGCAGCAATGTCTTCCGCTTGGTGTCCCCTGTACAAGCCGGTGTCCCCTTTCCGCCACAGATAAGGTTCAATTCTCTTCTCAGCCACTCCAGCACGCTCATCTGCTGTTCCTCCTGCAATAAGTTCTGTCTCCTCATCCAGTTGTCGCATAATGGCCTCTTCCTCCCTTTGGCAGGAACAGATGGGCCTCATCAGAGGGGCTCCCAGGTAGTAGGGACTGCTCCCTCCACACCACCCAGCCAGCAGCAGCACCAGCAAGGATAATCGATCATCATGCATCAGCATCACCAGCAGGATCATACCACCTAATCATACATCATCAGCAGCAGCAGCAGCAGCCAGATCATCATCATACATTCAACGAGCAGCAGCAGCAGGATGCATCATCATCATCAAGCAGCAGCAGGATCAGCAGCAGCACGCAGTCGGCTAGCACAGGATCAGCAGCAGCAGAGTGAGCACCCAGCAGCACCAGCAAGACAGGAGCACGCAGCAGCAGCAGCACCGAGCAAGGACCAGGAGCATGAAGCAGGATGAGCAAGACCAGGAGCACGAGCAGGAACGAGCAGGACGAAATGTCCAGGAGCACAAAGCAGGACCAGCAGACGAGCAGCAGCTTCAGCAGAGTAACCTACAGCAGGAGAAGACCAACCGCAGAGCAGCTTCAAACAGAGTATGCAGCAGAAGCAACCACTGCCAAGGAGCAGCTTTCAGACAGAAGTCAGCACCAAAAAGACGAGCCCGAGCAGCGAAGCCCCAAGCAGAAAGCAGAGTCAGAGGAACAGGGAGCGGGAGGGTGGACTGACCCTCTTGCTAGGGATTGGCGGCAGGTTTGTGAGGCTTTTGCCTTCTTCCCATGGTTTGGGGTTTGCTGGCTGGCAGGGAGGCTGGCAGGGAGGCTGGCAGGGAGGCTGGCTGGCACCAAAAGGCTGGAGGAAGGCTGCAGGAAGGTCTGCAGGAAGGCCTGACAGGAAGGCAGCCGGCCAGGCAGCAAGGGCTGGTAGGCAGACCTGGCTGGCAGGGAGGCTGGAAGGCCAGGCTGGCAGCAAAAGGCTGGGCAGGCAAGGCAGAGGCAAGGGCTGGCAGGGAGGGCTGGCCAGGAGCTTGGCCAAGGCGGCAGGAAGGCTGGCAGAAAGGCTTGCAGGCAGGCATAGCAGGCAGAGCAGGCAAGTATTCGATGTAATCGCGGCAATAGCCAGGTCTTTCCTTGAATGCTGGCACATGCGAGCTGGCTTTCCCTTTAATATCGCGTGGCTTACGCAATGCATCTTCCCGCCGCATGCGCAATGAAATCGCTCGCCATGCGGTTCGCTTCCCGCTATGCATCCGCTAGGCTTATGCTGTGCATCTGCTCATCCGCTGTGCACCCGCTGTGCATACCGGCTGTGCATCCGCTTGTGCCATCCGCTTCATCTGTTCCGCGTTCCTCTTTGCTGAGGTTCGCCTCCGAAGCCCTTGCGGAATGTGCCATCTGCTTCCATCGCACTTCCATCCGCTAGGCTTCCGTTCCGCTCCAATTTCCATCCACCCTGCGTCCTCCGCCGCATACCCGAATCCTTTCCAGTATTATCTGCTCCGGTATGCAATTTTTGCCCCGCTTTTGAGAGCGGATAACAACGGATGGAACATTTTGCTTCAATCCATTGTGTCCTTTTTACTATACGTTTTGCATCCGTTGGGCAGTGGAACAGGGCCTTAAACTGTTGAAATAAAGACTTTTACTATTGGAACCCCGGTCTACCTCGGCGTTTTTCGCAGATGGAACACTGGCGACGAAGGTGTGATTGTCCTAAAAAACGTGAGACTGTGCACTCGCGAATTGAAAACCCAGGCCTTGAAGGCAATGGCCGGAAATAATGCAGCCACCCGCACCCTTCAACCCAATGAAAAGATTGGGAATCCCTACGTAGACCGGTGTTACCAAATGTACTTTAGAAAGTAATGCGAGATGGAAGAGATTCTCAGACGCAGCCCCCCCCGGTTAAAAAAGGGAAGGGCTGTCTTCTTACGCAATGCGGACCATATGGTATTCAAAATGGCCAAGGCATTGCGAAGCCCAGAGACATAAAAACAAATGACCTGGCCCCGAACTTCCAGCAAGCGAATGCTGAAGGCTCATTACGCACAGTAGTGTCAAATCCTCATCAAACGGCAGAATTCTACGCGAAGGGACCAAAAAGGGACGGCGAGACCATGCGCTGATTTTGTGGCAGCCCTCCGACAACTGGAGGGAGCTATGTGAGTTTCCTAAAACTTAGATGAAGCCATGCGAGATCGAGTAGTATTGGGTTTAAAAGACTCTAATTTACAAAATAAATTTGGGCTAAATAAACCGCAACATAACGGTGGCTGAAGCATATCGAGAAGCCACAGCTGAGAAGCTGCGAAAAAAGTCAGCGGTCACCATGAAATAATGAACGCGAACATGATGAAACGAGCCTAACCAGAGGGAAACAAGCAATTTCCCGCACCACACACCATGAAGATTTTGAACGAGACATCAGAATCCGGAGAGGGAAGACAACTGAAGGTCCACCGCCTATACACCAACAAAAAAAAGGCGCGAAAAAAGAAATTGGCAGGAATGGCGCCGGTTGCGGAGGAAACACACCCTCGAGCCGATTGCAAGATTCCCTTGAATGCCACTGCAGAGCTTGTAAGAAAAGGGGACACACGAGAAGGTCTGTAGGAATCGAAAAAATAACAGCCCTAACAGACGCAAGAAACTCTCCCAACACAAGCATGAATCCGAACCAAAGCGAGAGAAAGTCGTGAGCGCAACAACGAGCCACTAACACTGACAGAAAAGACCCATCAAAACTTGTCACGTATCGAAACCTCAGATGAAAGCCCAAGAAAAAAAAAAAAAAGTTAAAACATCGTATAAAATCGAAGCAACCCTGCTAGATGGATTCGATTCAGGGTCTTTTCCTGTCAATTGGTGTTCATGGACAACAATCAGAACAACTGGTCCCAAATATTAAACTAAAGAGCTCCCAGAAACAAAAATTAACTTCTGAAGAGGACTACCAAGGAGAATCGAATCCGTGTGGAGGTCCTATTGGACATTTATGAGTCACTATAGCAACAGTATGTCGAAGTCCTTGCCTCTGACAATAGTCGGACCGAGACCGAACCCATCGCCTCCTGGCATCTTAATGGTTTTGCACAGCTTGGGGCATTGAATGCACCGGCGGAGTAAGACCGACGTGCCGCAACCGATCATGCGGTAAGAAGCCTGATCCCGAACGATTCCAGGACTTTTTGAGTGGCTCCCCTAGGCAGGTATCCGGGGGACCCCCAAATTTCCTTTAGCCTTAGACCCCCAGGTGGCCCTAGAAATTAAAGCCAGACGACGTTCCCTTTGCATTAAAGCAAAAATTAAGAGGAACAATTTGAATAAATTAATTGACCCAAGGGGTTTTGGAACCTGTATGAAACCCATGCTAAACTGGGAGACGCCTAATAGTAACACCGCTTAAAACGCTGATGGTCGGTACGATCTGGGCAGACTCAAGGCTACACATGAACCAATGATCTGCAGACAAAGCGCATACCTGGTGCCAGCTCGCTTACAAACCATTTGCTAACACTCACTCGGCGGAGAAAATTTTTTTGCTTACCAACAGCTGTTCCAGTAAGCAACCCCTTTAACGGCCGCCTTGCACAGACAATAGTGACTCACATAAGGGGCACTCAAGATGTAACAGTATTCAGTTTTGGATAAGTGTGGCCGCAGCAGCGTTTTCAAAGTCCTCAATGGAACGCCTATTAATGGAATAAAACGGGTCGTACCCATATTTTGACAGACGTCCTTCATTTCGGCATAAAGATATGCACCCCAACTAGAAAAAAAAGACACTAAGAAAAGTACTCACAAAATTTAGAGAACCGGTCTGAAAGTTAAAAAAGAAAAATTGCTGCATTAATACTGATTGTCCGTCGGAATTTGCTGGGCTACCTTAATTGACGGAGGACCGTTATACATCTCTACTGAACAAAAAAGTCAAAGTCCATTAAAGACGCACCCACAGCCAATAAACAAAATGGAATTGCAGGCATTTTGGGCTCTAATAAATTTCTTATAACGTCATTCCTCCCCCAACAAAGAACATAGCGGAACCATTAACAAACGTTTGCTGGAATAAGAAAACTAATCTGGACTTGCGAGTCATTAGAGAGCAAAAAGGCAATTCCAGAAAATAAAAATTGATTAACATCAAACACCGTTCTTATCCAGTTTAGTAACACATCTTCCATTGATGTAACACTGCGATGCCTCACCGTTTGGAGTCGGTGCCATCCCTGAGCAGCACAATGCCAAAGGGAGAGACAGTAACCACGTCGCTTATTAGCTCAAAGACTCTGTCTAAACACAGAACGTAACTATATCCGTCAACTAAGACAGAGAAGCCCTGGCAATCGCCGTCGGCCAGGTGAAACATTTTCACGAATACTTTTGGATATAACATTTTTGATTGTAACGGACCATTAAACCATTGCTTGGAATTCTGCGCGGAAAACAAGCCTACACCGAACATTTTATCCCGTGGATGACTAGATGGTCAGAATTCTTGCAGCATACTCTTACACATTGACACATCGAACCCGGGAAGCAAAGTCTCCCATGCAGACGCACTATAAAGCAGAGCACTGCTGCCGACGACGGGAGGAAGACCGGGCGGCCAACAATGACAACCCTGCAAATAGAAACATGCCACCCGAACTACCAAATATCTGCAAACGATGTTGCCAGAGCCACCGCAAAGACCCATGACTGCCCACAATATTAAACTCGGTAGGTAAAGGCTGGCCGGAAAACCAAAAAAACTGAAAAACTTTAAAACCTTTCCGGACCAGACAAACCGAACTCTCAATTCAAAAAGGTTTGTTTATTGTGCGGGTGATCGGGTAGATAATCCCTGCCTAAGCTACTGACTAGGGTGTTGGGTATGCTTCACACGAAGGCCACCCTGGTATCGTAAAAATGAAAAGCCTCGCTAGAAGCTATGTCTGGTGGCCTGGTTAGATAAACGATATCGAATATTGGTTGCCACTTGCACTAAATGTCAGAAAAACCAGGCCTTCCCCACCACAAAGCACCCATAAGGGACTGGGAGACCCCACGAGGCCCCTGCGTCTCGGATCCACATTTATTTTGCGGGTCCTACTAGGGGGCATTCCTTTTTAATTGTCATAGATGCATACTCAAATTGGCTGGAGGTTGTAGTAATGTCATCTACGTACAACCGAGGCGGGTCATTAAACAACTTAACAAACTTTTTTGCAACCCATGGATTGCCGGATGTCCTAGTGGTCCCAACACAGAAGGCCACAATTAACCGTCATCAATTTGAACAATACCTAGTCTCTTCTCCGTAGGTCATAGATCATGCTGTTCTTTGCATCTCTATCGGGCACAGTGGGGGTGTGAATATGCTTTGGAACGGTGTGAGTATGACCGGTTGATTATTTATCTGGACATCCCCATAGGCTCCATTTTCTCTAAACCCTCTTTGGTTGAACACCCGCTGACGCCCATGGTCCTCCCACCCGGCAGCAAATGGTAGGGTGGAGAGTACACTGGCGTCAGGTTCCTACCAAAGAGTGGAAACCAAGATAAAATGGATCCTTGTGGACGTCGCGAGAGTGGACCAGCGAGACCGTTCGTACGCTCGACGCGCTCCAACGGATACTCAACTACCCGAGCATCAGCGCGTAACAATAGAATAAGCCCAGCCGTGCAGTTGATATCATGGGAAAGCAACACACTTCGAGGTCACAATTAGTAGCAGGTTTTTGCATCCAAAATTACATCGTTGGAAAATGGATCCCGCCATGACCTGCCTCCAGCCGTATGCACTTGTAACATTGTGAAACTTGGTGACCCAGTCTGATGGACACAAATTTTAATACGCGGGGGACGCACACCTTTTCGCTCCTTCCAGCCACAGGATCACCACAACTCACAGGCCTCCGGTCTGACCTGACTGAACCAAAGATAGGAGCTAGGGATTATAGGAAGCGGCACTTTATAGATTCACACCTTGACATCGCCCGAATACGTTGATTGCAAAGAAAAGATACAATACGCGACAACATCCAAACATAAATAAAAGCATACAGAACCATACCAGCCAATTAGTGGGGGAGGAGATAGATATCAATCGAAAATAATTAAAGGAACATTCTAAAAATATAACCTCACAGAATACTAGATCCAATCAAAGAGCCAACACAGGAACCTCTTAACGGTTAAGGAATGAAGACTCTGGCGCAAAAAAATATAATACCATAGGAGCGTAAGGGAGCCAGCCTCGAAGCCTATAGCCCCAGGGGCAGAACACTCAGTGAGGGGAGCGGGTCACAACACCATCGCGCATGAGTGCCAAACTCACTAGGAGGTGGTCTAGCAATGAGAGTTGGGCTGACAGGATCACCACTATGTCCTAGGCGGTTCCATGGATAATAGAGCCGGTAGCACGCATCGAGCAACCATTTAGATAGCCGCAAGGGTTGTGAAAGGCTACAATAGTGACAAACATAATACGCGCTTCGTTCGCCAAGTTTATCCAGCTATGAAACTCCAAGAGAAGGCCCCAACCATGACACATGCGGTCGAAGCCTTCCTCTTACCCAACGACGATAGGGAGCTTTAAAACCTATATGGCGGAAGGTGTTTTTTTTCACTGCTATTTAAGAGAGTAAAGTTAACTCCCAAATCACTGCGGATTTGCCGTTTGATCTCGGCTAGAATAAGAGCCAGGCTTCAAGTGAGCACCTCTCGAGGATTCCATAGTCGCAACCCACATACCAGTAAACGAGCTGCCAAAGGGCGGCTAAAGACCAAGTGAATACATCGTCATTGGTACAAGCTACCCCGAGCAGGTCAAAGCTACTCACTACTAACATTAGGCTAAACCGCGAACCCCTGTGCTGGGCTAAGAGCGCGAAACTTGTGCGTTATGTACGACTCTTGGTAACTTGTTTTGATATATGTGATCCGAGAAGAGACATGGTTTACTTTAGATGGGAACCAAGTTCTTTCTCCAAGTTTTCGCTTGTGTGTTTTTTCGGGCCAACGGAACAGCCTCCAAGGAAGTAAAAATTCAGTAATAATCAATGAATGATTTCCCAATTTTTCTCTTTCAGGGTTAATAAAAATATTCAACAACTGCCTTACATGATTGTTTCATTCTGCTCAATGGTACTTCTGCCTCTTGTAGGAGCAGGATCAAAACTCCATACGATACAACACTCACCTCTTTTGTTGTAGTCCATAGTCTGTGTCACTTCTTTTATTATTGTGGATGTGGTAAGGTACTAATACTACTCTATAAAGCCTTGGTAAGACCACACGTAGAGTACTGCATCCAGTTTTGGTCACCACACTGTAAAAAAGCTGTTGAGACTCTAGAAAAAGTGCAGAGAAGAGCAACCAGGATGATTAGGGGACTGGAGACTAAAACATATGAAGAACGGTTACAGGAACTGGGCATGACTAGTCTAGTGAAGAGAAGGACCAGGGGAGATATGATAGTGTCCCAATATTTGAGAGACTGCCATAGAGAGGAAGAGGTCAAGCTATTTTCTAAAGCACCTGTAGGCCAGACAAGGAATAATGGATGGAAATTGAACAAGGAGCGATTTAACCTGAAAATAAAGGGAAACTTTCTAACAGTGAGAACAATCAACCAATGGAACAGCTTGCCCTCAGATCACTTGAGACTTTCAAGAAGAGATTGGACTGCCATTTGTCAAAAATGATGTAGGGTCTCCTGCTTGGGCAGGAAGTTGGACTAGATGACCTACAAGGTCCCTTCCAACTCTAATTATCTGTTTAATCTGTTTTTCATGTTGTTTATGCAATGTGTCCATTTGTCTTTTCTTTTTACTGTGCTTACCTGAAGGAGTAAGTATTCTCAGATAATAGTGGAGTTTAATACTTGTGGAGTAAGTATTCTCAGATAATAGTGACAGAAACAACACATTTTATTGATGAACCTCAAAGGCACACAAGGTTTTCCAACAGAGATGTGTATCATGTTTTGAACTCAAGATGTTCTAGTCCAGAAACGGTTTGTTCCAACCCTTCGGTTCCTTGTGAAAGTGATCCAATCTTGAAAACAAGATGATTTTGTGACACAAGTGAGCCACGTCCAGTCAGATCTGGTAGCAGAATGTTGCTATCTAAGGAGATCAAAATGGAACCTTTAAACATTTTGATCTCATACATGTCCGATGTAAAAATGTGGCTTTGGCATATCTCCCTTCCTGCCTCTTGATTTGAACACTATTTTTAAAACACTATTAACATTATAATGTTGTGCTTTAAGGCAGGAGTCCTCAACCTCTAGGTTGGGGACTGGTACCAGTCCGCAGCCTGTTGGGAACCAGACCACATAAGGAGTAGGGAAGCCAACAAAGTTTTATCTGGGATGCAGGGGTTACATGTGAAAACATCCCCCCTCCCAGTCTGTGGAAAAATTGTCTTCCAAAAAATCATTCCCTGTGCCAGAAAGATTGGGGACTGCTGCTTTAAGATAGCTTTGTTGTAGGCAATACAGTACACATGGTGCTATAATTTCAGGTATGTAGTATATAGACTTATTCCAGAATGATAGCTTAGTACTTAGAAGTTAAACAGTGCTTTTCAAACTTGGCAATAGGTAGTATAGAGTTACAGACTTCAACAACCAGAATTCTTTCACCATATGCAGGCTGGGGAATTCTGGGATTTGAAATCTACATATCTTAAAGTTGCTGAATTTGACAAACCCTGAATCAAACTATTTTTAATAAATAGTTTTATGGACCACAACTTTATGTTTATACTCAAAATCAAGAACAAAATTTCAAAACAATCAAAGAAAAAAAGTCTGGCTCATTTCATCCAGTTGGAGTGATCTAGGATAACAAATTTAAATAAATTGTAATACTGTATCAACTTTGAGTCCTTAAATATGAGCCACAGTGTGCAGCAGGCCAAAATCCAAGAATCAATATGATGGGATGTTCTAGTACTGATTTACAAAGCCTTAGTAAGACCACATTTGAATACTGCATCCAGTTCTGGTCACCACAACACATAAAATATGTCGAGAGTCTGGAAAGATACAGAGAAAAGCAACAAAAATGGTTAGGAGAGTAGAGGCTAAAATATATAAGAACAGTTACAGGAACTGGGTATGTCTAGTATAATGAAAAGAAGGATCAGGGAGAAGTACTGTTCTAATATTTGAGGAGCTCTTACAAAGATGAGGGCAGTCAAACTATTTTCCAAAGCACCATAAGACAAGATAAAAAAAACAATGGTTGGAATCTGGCCAAGGATAGAAGCAACCTAGAATTAAGACATTTCCTAATGTTGAGAGCAATTAACCAGGGGTATAGCTTGCCTTCAGAAGTTGAGTGTGTTCCATCCCTGAAGTCTTTGAAAAAGAAACTGGTCTGAAATGATATAGGGTCTCCTAGTAGAGCACAGGGATAGCCTAGAAGACATCTGAAGACCCTTCTAAGTCTATTATTCTATGTTCTATGGTAAGAATTTTCTATTCATGCTACCACACATGATGTAGAGCTGGAACAAAATGGTTTTCCATAGTGTCATTAACTTAGTGTCCTTTTCAAAAATATTGCAAATACTTATATGCTTTCATTTTTAAAAAAATATTTTAAAATATTTAACTAATCAATATATTGACAAGAACAAAACCAACTGTCCAAAAAAGTTCCAGGAACATATCAGAGTAAAATAATATTCTGAGCACATGTGACATGAAAAGGTGAAGCACTGTAATAATTTTATGTAACAAGAATCAATATTTAATGTTATACAATGTTCATTCCAGTTTACAGAAGCTGCCAAACCAAGGGCAAAGGCTGAATCATTTAGAATTTTTTTAAGAGAAGATTTTTATCCTGTGCTGAAGTTTTCTGAGTCATTTTCAATGGCCTAAAACATGAACAAAATAAATGGCTGCAAAATCTTCTATACTAAAATCAAAGTTAAAACAATAAGAAAACTTTTAGTTACTATAAAAATATTTCACTGTTCGATCAGATTTCTTCTGGACTTAATAATTATTTTCCTTGCACACTATAAACACAGTGCCCACTTTTCTTTGCTTTTAACAAGAACCTACATGCATTCACATTTTAGAGATTATCAAGAAAGATTATGTGATCCACGTATAATGGCTATTATAAATCATATTTTAATGGGGAGATGAAATACAGGTAGTCCTTGACTTAATGATTATAGTTAGAACAACAATTTCTGTTGCTAAGCAAAGTGGTTATTAAGAGAATTGCAGGCAATTTTATGACCCTTTTTTGCCATAGTTATAAAGTGAATCATTGCAGTTGTTAATCGAATTATATGGTTGTTAAGTGAATCCAGCTTATCCTATTGACATTGTTTGTTGGAAGCCAGCTGGGAAAGTCACAAATGACCATTGCATGACACTGGGATGTTGCAACTGTCATAAATACATTCTGGTTGCCGGATGCCCAAATTTTGATCACATGACCGAGGGGATGTTCTTATAAGTTGTTAAGTGCAAGAAATGGTCACCAGACACTTTTTGCAGCACTGTTTTAACTTTGAATGGTTATTAAATAAATCATTGTAAATTGAGGACTTATTAAATATTTATAAATTGTCCATCAAATTGTACTTTATATCCAAGACTTTTCAAAGCTCCATGATGGGAAACCACCCACCCACATGTAGGCAACTGAATAGTCAAAAGGTAAAATAATTGAAGTATTAGAGTCTCTATGGATAGTATTGATTGCCATCTTTATTAGAAATGTTTTTTTCATAGAAGCACTTACATTTTGATGAAAAACCAAGTAACAATCAATTTAAAATCATCCTTGTCAATTGAGGTCAAATATTGGAACAGCAGCTAACTTAATTAATAAACATGCTTATGAACTGGGAGATCCAATTAATTAATTTATTAAAATAGACTGCACTTGTCACATCTTTTAAAAAGATAAAAATTCTTCAAAGCCGGGTTTAATTTCTGCTGTTTTTAAAGATATCTCCTTGTCACTTTCTTGGCAGAGACAGAGAAGACTTTTGCCTCCTTCTGAAATATGTTTCATACTCTCCAATCTAGTGCAAGTTCATGGATTGCAGAATAAAAGAAAACCATTAGATGGAAGCAAAGAGTGACAGAAAGTTCTTATCTGTTTGCTGCCACCTGATGGTTTTCCAGATTTTTTTCCCAGCACAGAAAGGGTAGTTCCAACTAAATAATTAGCCATGGCACTTCCTGATAGCTCCTCATCCAAATTCTAATCAGGTCTGTCTGTACGTACTTTTCTAGGTCAGCAAAGCTTGCCATAGTGCTACCACCTAGCTAGAACTTGAAACAGAGAATAGTCAAGGGATTTTGTCACAATCTGTTTCTTCTTGGTTCCAATCCACAATTGGCAATGTTCTGTTTTAGGTGGTGATGGTGAGAAGGGCATTTCATTTATTTTGGAAGATTGTAGTTTTAAAGTAGCAAATTCTTAAAGTATTGATTTTACCTCTTATCCTGTATGGAAGGAATCAAACATTTCCATAAGATTTTATGGAAAGCAGTAAAATAGACATGTTTTTCCCTCGTCCTCCTCCTCTTCCTCCTCCTCCTACTACTACTACTACTATTATCCTCCTCTTAGTACATTGGAGAAGTAGCAGCCATCTGGACACTATGATTGGTTAAAGGCTGGCGCTGGGATAATCAGGTTGAGGATGTGAATAAATAGATAAAAACTTTGTATTAATATTAATTGTGTAATTTATTTTTTGCTTACTTGTGCCCCCACATCCAAATATTTTACTGGTAGTTTTAATAGGAAGATACTTTAAGTTTTAGAAGACTTATCAGATAACAGATAATCAGTGTTGGAAGGGACCTTATAGGTCATCTAGTCTAACCCCCCACCCAAGCGGGAAACCTACACCATTTCTGACAAATGGCAGTCCAATCTCTTCTCAAGAGTCTCAAGTGATGGCGCTCCCACAACTTCCGAGGGCAAGCTGTTCCATTGGTTGATTGTTCTCACTGTCAGAAAGTTTCTCCTTGTTTCCAGGTTAAATCTCTCCTTGTTCAGTTTCCATCCATTATTCCTTGTCTGGCTTTCAGGTGCTTTAGAAAATAGCTTGACCCCCTCCTCCCTGTGGCAGCCACTCAAATATTGGAAGACTGCTATCATGTCTCTCCTGGTCCTTCTCTTTACTAGACTAGCCAAGCCCAGTTCCTACAACCGTTCATTATATGTTTTAGCCTCCAGTCCCCTAATCATCCTGGTTGCTCTTCTCTGTACTTTTTCTAGAGTTTCAACATCTTTTTTTTAAATACTTTTTTTAAGTACTGGATGCAGTACTTTAGGTGTGGTCTTACTAAGGCTTTATAGAGTGGCATTAGTACTTCCCTTGATCTTGACTGTATCCTCTGTTAATACAAGGTAGGATTGCATTAGCTTTTTTGACTGTTTTTTTAGCTTAAGGCCTGTTCAGAAAGTTTTATTTGCTGAAAGAAGAGAAGATCAAAAGTAACTTAATCTTCATTTGTAGCTTCTTGATTAGTATAATTAAAGAGTTGACTCCTAATTCTAATTCTTCAGTTAGCAGAGAAGAGCCAACAATTATGAATATTTTGTTTACATTTATTGGACTTTGACATGATGAAAATAGTCTTTTTTTTATGCAAGCAGACATTTATGTGTGTATGTGTACACCCACACCCATACGCGTATTTTATTTCCCAGTCAGTTATAGATCTGTCCTATTTTGATTCCTATTGATCAAGTCAGAAAATGATCTTATATATCTGGTGCTATATAAAATTCTTCCTGATGAAACATCTCAATAGCATTTATTATAAATTGTTATTATCAGAACAGATTATGACAATTGCCTGTATTCTTGTTTCGGAAAAAAAAAGTGTAAATTACAATAGCTTTATTTTGGTCATTGACCAATAAAGATAAAATCAATACATGAATAGTACAAGATATATGTCTACAACTTGGATGAAACATCAAATTCAGCCAAAGCACCAACTTCAAGACTGAGTTTGGAACAAGTTTTCATTATTAGTAGTGGAGTACAAATGGATGTCAACAGCTCTTGTTTGTGTGTCTGTGTGTGTTTTGCTAAAATGAGGCCAGTAATATCATACCATCAAAAGTTCCATCTATGTGTGTGTGTGTGTGTGTGTGTGAGAGAGAGAGAGAGAGAGAGAGAGAGAGAGAGAGAGAGAGACAGAGAGACAGAGGGAGGGAGGGAGGGAGGGGGAGAGAGATCACGGCACTTGTGAGAAGAAGGGAGCTTGTGTCACAAAAGCATGAGACTGATTTAGTGAGGCTGACTGGATGCTGTTGACAGTGGATGTATGTACTTCGAATATGTACATTTTACAATTCTCATCCTGATTTATTTCTTCTGAGCTCTAGAAAATAATCAAATATCACAATTTTCTTTGATACCCATTTTCTTTTAAGGACGTGACCTATAAAGATGATTTCCAAAGCATGTTTATGTACCATATTTAGGGGGACTTGAGACCAAGGCTGGACTTTCTCAAAGTCTCCAAATACTATATATCCTACATTATAAACTAAAGCAATATTTAACTTCAGGTGAAGTTAACTGAAGGAACTGAAACCACTAAGATGTCACAAAGGTAGGCAAAACCTTTACTTTAAATAAATTGCATCTCTTTAAAACAGGGGTCCCCAAACTTGGCAACTTTAAGCCTTGTGGATTTCAACTCCCAGAATTCTCTAAGCCAGCTATGCTGGCTAGACAATTCTGGGAGTTGAACTCCACAAGGCTTAAAGTTGCCAAGTCTGGAAACCTCTGCTTTAAAAAGACCAAATATATTCCTTAGAGCTCCTATGCTTAAATTTATATTAAAAAAAACTGTATGTGTGATTTATTGCAACAGAAAGCTTGACAGAAAGTCCTTCTCTCCCTCCCTCCCTTCCTGAATTGGAAATGAATGGTTAACTAGAACCCAGAGTCAAGACCCCTCACATCAGGAAGAATAATATGTTTCTAATGTTTAATTGCCAGTTGCGGCTGTCTCTACCCTGCCAGTTAACACTCTTCTGAACTTACTTGTAGAATCATGATTTTAATGTATCTTAAAGGAGTTCATAGGACCGCTTCATGCTCCGTTAGTGGGGGAAAAATCTATATTTATGACAGATTTTGTGCCAGGAGGAAACCCAGCATCAGTACAGCAGTGCCAATAATATCTTTGCACTGGTTAGGATTTTTCACTTGAACACAGGTGGAACATTAAAAGGCAGTGATTTTGAGTTAAAGATGATTGAATCAATGAGGCAGACTTCATATGGGATTCAGAGAATGCCAGGGTCAGCCCACCACATTCCAGATCAGAGAATTTTGAAGAATAGAGAAGTGGCAATACATTCCAGTAGAATACAGCATATATTATATTTTTGATGCCACATTAAGAAGTTGGCTTTATTCGCATAATGTTACAACTCTAGGGCTTCATTTAATACTAAGAAGCAATAGCATATTTTCTTTCTATGCACTCCTCTGAAATATCTTTTTTAACTATTTAATGTCACTTATATTTCAATGGTATTTTCCATCATGAAGTCACTAATAGACCCTTTACCTTTTTATGTTACTTTCACTAGATAACCGAAAGTGGTTTATATTAGTCTCCTGTGGCCATTCTCTGAAATATTTATTTATTTTGAATTGCCACTTTATGTTCATTTTGCTAGAGAGAGGCTTTGTTGTTGCGCTGCTAACTATTTCAATTGCTTGATCTGCCAAGTGAGTAGGAGATCAAACAAATAGGGGATCAATATGATCACTGACCAAGTCTCCCTCAGGGAAATATAAAAGTGGAATTAATCACTGCTCTTCAGAAGCTACAGCACCAGAAGACAACCACTGGTTTCAAACACCCCCCTAATGCTCCTTTTTGTAATTAGGTTCCTCATTTGCATCATCCTGTGTCATGCTATAATTTATAGATAGCCTCTCTCTAGTCTCTCAAATGCCTTTTGAAACCTTGTTTTGATATAATGGTCTTTCTTTTCTATAAGCAATGTGGTCCTTAATGGCTTCATTGTAAATTTCAGCTAAGCCATATGCTTACTACCTTATGAAAATAAAAAATATATTCCACTAAGAATATGTGTCTTCAGATCTATACAGTTGAAAAATCATGAGTTCAAGGCTATACAACAAGTTTGATGGCTTATCAGGAATTTGGCAGTCCTATGGATGGCCACAGAACATAAGTGACCTTGGTTGAATTTGAAAATGATTATCATGCTGAATTGGACTAGTACTTGGATGGGGACTATCCACAAATACCAGGGCTATAAACTTGACAGAGTAAGTGAAAAACTACCAGAAGAAAAGCAGGAGGAAACATTTATCCATGTAGTCACTAGGAGTTGAGGTTGACTTTGAAAAAGATCTTACTTTATTTATCTACTATGCTGAATTGTCAAATCTATTTATCCACTATGACAAGGAAAGACATACCTGGTGGTACTGGATAAATCATACTTGAAGTGGTTAAATATCAAGTTCATAAAATATGACAGGAGTTCACTATATTCTACCCAATTTGGATTTCCTTCATTACAGCTAACACAGAGAATAGGATGCTTGGAGCTTCACTAGAATAAGGAGATCCAGTGAGCAAGAAAAAGGCCCCTAGTGGATTGTCAAGGGAAAGACTGAGGCTTGTAAGAGTCAAGGGAAACAGAAGATAGAAGAGGACCAACTCAGGAATAGATGGATGGGAGACAGGAAAGTACTTGAAGTGCTTAAGCTGTTGCCTTGGGCCGTTATGCAAAAGGAGGGGTGAGATGGTTACTTAAGTAAATCCTGCATTTAAAATGTGTTGTACCTTAAGGCTTCTAAATCAGGAGGGGAGGGAGGAGGTTGAGATGAAGGACTGTTAGGATCATACTGCAGAATAAAAAGAGATCCATCCTATGGAGTTCAATAACTTAGTGTTGTTTAATGACATTCTTGTATCCATATTATATTGTCCATGTATGATTGTTGTCCTGTACAAGGTAGTAAGGCTGTTTTGAAGATACTTTTAACACAGTGACTCCGTTTATGATTGCATTTGTTACTGCATTTCAACAAAAACGTTCCCATTACTTCTTGATCCAATGAGATTGTGCACATTTTTCAATCAATCTATGTAGGACATGGGTGGCCACTCAGAAGTGATGCCCTTAATCCACTGGAGAGAGGTGAAGGTTATCACAGTGGGTTCAAAGATGTAAATATAGTGTGAGATCACATTAAGATGTGGGTGACTTGTCTCTTTCTCCCAGCCATTGGAGAGATGCTGCTGCTGTGGGGTGTTTTTTTTTTCCAGCACTGTTAAGGCTTACATTACAATTTTTATATATTTCCTGTCTTGCAATAGATTTTTGGCAATTGCAGTGCTGAAATATGTCAGTGTGGTCAGGAAACTAACTGTCAGAGCCAGCAAACAGAAGACATGGAAACAAAGGCATGCTTTGGTAAGGTCATAAAAGCACCATTTCATCCCTTAGAAAAACCAAATCTAGCTCCAGGAGAAGGCCTGGGGCAATTATTTATGCATCTGGCAAAACTTGAGACAACTTCCAAGTTGATAAAAGGAATGCTCATATCCTGGTTGGATTTTATACCATATATAATCTTTATAGAAGATGCTCTTGGTTTAGAGGCTGGCAACTTATTATTTGTAGACCACAAGCTCCCTGTTGCCTAATTTTATGTGACCCACTGCTAAGTGGGGAAAATGTGTGTGGCTGCTGTCTTTTTCTTCACTACTCATTGTTCTCTAGAGATTTGTGGCTTTTTCCGTGATAGCCAGTGAGAACTATGAAGTTTTGGATTTTTGACTCTCACTTCAAACAGAGACAGTCTGCTTAAAGTGGGCGGCATTCCAATCTGAAACCAAACCTTGTGGTTTTCTATATAAGGTACTTAATAAAGCAAGACAACATCACAAGAGAGAAGCATAGAGTATGGGTTTTTCATCAGAATTTCCCTCCATGTTCCTACTGCTTAGTTAATATTCAGATTAGAACAGTTATCACTTAAGTAGCTAATATAGAAGAAAAATATCAGCAGACTTACAAATATGTCCCAGTGAAGAAAAGCAAATTGTTAAGTCATGAAGGACCTATTCCATTTTTAGAAGGTTGAGGGAAAAGTCTGTAATGGCCAGGCACAGTCAGGCATATATATATATAATTTGTGTATGGATGTTTTGGGGCATTAAACAAGTGATCTGTAACCTTTTTGGTTCTGCAGACAGGTGACAACAGTGGCAGGAGCAGGAAGAGGGGATAGTTTTGCACTGCTTATCCAAATGCAGCTTCCCACACTCACTCATCTCTTCCGCAGCTTGGTTCTCAAGAGGCTGCGGCCTGATATCAGGCCATGAATCAGGAGTTGGCGATCCCTGTTTTAAAATGTATCAAGCTTATTTAAAACCCACAATTTTAGTGCATTTTTCTCTCACATGGGGAAAACTCCAAGTTGTTTGAGAGGCCTCTGAGAATTGCAAAAATGGAAATTAAATGCTTTATGCAACTTTGTCCTAAAGTTTGCCGAAATTCAAAAGTTCCCTGAAAATTTTACTTACATATGTATCACTGCCCATTTCCCTCACAATCAGGGGTCGGATTCTACCAGTTCGCATCTATTCGCTAGAACCGGTTGTTTACATTCCAAGCAGTTCAGAGAACCGGTTGTTAGAAGAAATTACTGGCCTAATCCTGTAAGAAAGGCTGGAAGGAAACATTCTGGTTTTGCTTACAGAAACTGCCTCTCCGTTAACCCTTATTACATTCTTGGCAGGACTAGACTTCTTTCTCAGGAACATCTCTGGAATTTTTTTCCCTTCCTTTGTTGGTAGTTTGCTTGTGTGGAGTGACCATTCAAAGTTACAATGGCACTGAATTTAGTGACTTATGACCATTTTTCACACTTATGACTGTTGCAGCATCCCCACAGTTATGAGAGGCCAGGTGAGGTGATACGTGCCTCAAAGTGAGTGATATTGAGTTGGCCATGCCCAGCCAATAACATGACCGCCAAGGCACGCCCACCCATTCACATGACCACCAAACCACACCCACCAACTAAGCCACGCCCACAGAACCGGTTGTTAAAAAATTTGAATCCCATCCCTGCTCACAGTCTACAAATGGGGGAAGGATGGAGGCCCACGTATGGATCTCCTATGGTATCAGTATGGTGAGTGATTTTAAAATGATACCAGGCTAATTCAGGACCAAAAGGTATGCCACATTTGACTTTCCACTGCAACGTATCTGGACTCAAAAGTATGGGCCCTCTTGGGAAAGTTGGAAGATTTAAAGTGTAAAAATGTCTAACTGAGGCCTTGGAGCTATTTCATATTGGATTCTGTTTCCACCAGCCTTTGAAGGGCAGCACTGGAGATGTCATTTAAAGTCTGCAGGGCCTTGAATCTAAATTAAATAATTGGTCCCAATGAGTGAAATGATGAAGGCAATCTGTCTCTGCTGAAGTTAAAGAAAAGACTCAGATATCTCCATGGAGGAAAGTGAAGATGGCAGCTGTGACATCGAAGCACTCAAGAACGGCAAACACACACAATACTCCTTCCTCCTCCTATTTTCTCCACAACAACAATCCTGTGAGGTAAATTGGGTTGAGAGACAGTGGCTGGCCCAAAGTCCCTCAGCTATCTTCCATGGTTAAGTCAGGATTTGAACTCATGGTCTCCCAGCTTCTAGTCTGGCCAAACTGGTTCTCTCTGGTACCTTTGCAGCCTCCGTTTTAATTTTTTTGATCCATTCTCAGAAAATACTGATGACTTAAATAGCTAGAATATTGAGGGATATTAGTCCACACACCAAGAGACTTTGCTATATATCCACAAGTATCCAGAATTTGGTTCCTATGTAAGGAGTCCAGTTAAAAAGCAGCTCTTGATGGATTCAGGACATTCCACTGGTTTTGTGGCATGGAGACCATTAAAGCAGCAAGTGCAGGCTGCATTATATCCTCTCCATTTCTAAGCTTTGAGTTTAAGGAGATGGTGAGGTAGGGGGAAGGGCAAAAAACTGCAAAATAAAAATGAACTGACTATTGATGATTAAAGTCCTAGGAGATGATCTAATTTAGCTATATAAAACCATGAAAGGAAAGGAATTAATTGATACTAATGAGTTATACCAGATAACATCATAATTAATTCCTACAGAACAAGAGGATATGGGCCTGAAGTTAGAAAAAGAAAGTAAGGGAGGAGGGGCAGAATGACTGCCCTATATATCAAAGCAAATTAGAAAAAAACGTATTCGAAATACAACTTAAATGACGGAAGTTAAAAGTGGAAGCTGATGAACCATCTCAAAAGCAGCTCCAGCCTTCCTCCCTTCCCAGCCACAGCAGTCCATCATCTGTTGAGTTTCTTTTTTTAAAAAAAAATCTTTAAAAACAAAAAATACAAAAATCTCATTCTCATTAACAGTTATTGTGTCATTGTATATACTTGGTTCTCATTTTGTGACTATACATTATTTTTATCCTTATCCTTCACCCATTTGTACCACCCCTCCCATGTTGCATAGTATTCTCGATCCTCTTTGCCTTTCAGTTACATAGTGAATTTATCTAGTTCAGCACAATCCATTATTTTTTGAATCAAAACTTCATCTGGTAAGTTTCTGATGCTGTTGATTAAGCACAGGTTAGCATCTTTCCTTTCCCAAGAAGGCAAGGGCAGCCCTCTGCTGTTTGGGTGGTTTTTTTTAGTGAAAGTGCACACACTCCCTGTTGCATTCAAGGGCACATAAGTTAGTTTGTTAAAAAACATTTTAGAAAAGGAAATTTCATTTTGGGGGATGGGGGGGGGAAAGCTTCCTGAAGAACCCTGGGCTAGATTCATCCCTAGTGTAGACCATGGAGTAAGACCAGAGTTGTTCTTGGCCTAATCTGTCCGCCAACCAGAGTATACACAACATATTGTGGCAGTTGCTAAGGTAACTACACATATTTGATTCCCCTCGCCGAATACCAGAGTCAAGTAAATCAGACTGGGAGCCTTTTGGAAATTTCTCAGTGTATTAAATTACCATTCATATATTATTGCACCAATTTAGGTAATTTTTCCTCCTTTTAATATTCTCATTTTTTGTGAGGCATTTGCCCTTTTTTCCTATTCTAACGTGAAGCTACTTACTCCTTTGGTGAATAAATCACAAATGACTAGTTATGTGTCAAGATGGCAAGCTTTGATAAATCACAGAAATAATAAATTAAGTAGAGAAAAGGGCATTCTTTCCTTTTTGGGGCAGACCAGGGGGGAGGAATGGAGGGAGAGGCAAATAGAATTTCCATAAAAATTAACACACTTGTCTTGTTTCACCAGCCTGAAATGGGAGCCTTCTTGCTAATGGGCATTGCCATTCTTTTTAACATACAATATATAAAAGGTAGATTATATACTACAGCACCTTTAGTATTAGGGTTCACATTTTACAGGGGCCTGTTTAGATTCAGACATTAGGATACATGTGACAATCAAATGACAATCAAAAAAGGTGAGAAATATCAGGTCCAATTAAGCTATTTATTGCTAATCAAGAGAGCCAGAGAGAAAGCCACCGGAGAGGCAACTCAACTGGAGAGTCAGTTGATCTAATGGTTAAGGCACCTGGCTAAAAAGCAGGAGACTATGGGTTCAAGTCCCACCTTAGCCATGAAAGCCAATTGGGTGACTTTTGGCCAGTCAATCGCAACCCACTTCACAGGGTTCTTGTTATGTGTAAAAACAGGACAAAGGTGTTTTGGATATGTTTGCTGCGTTAAATTATTTGTACAATAATAAAGGTAGGAAATAAACAATTCAACAAAATAAATAATGATGCCTATGCACAGGAATCTTCTTAATTAATGGTTAGCACTGCTTGCATTTAACTAAGGGTCAATAGAATTCAAGTGGAATTGGACTTAGTCCATTTGTGGCTACATGGGGATTCAAGGCTGATGCCTCTTTTAATACCACCCCAGCTTCTGCCACTTCTTCTCAGACAGATGTGCTGTTAATAAATTTGTCCCCAAACAAAAGGGCTCCTAGAATTGACAAGAAATGTTTGGGTGGTCTGGAAATACATTCAATATTTGGGGGGGAGGGGTTGAGAGTGGAAGAAGTGCTAACCAAGAGATCTCATAGATGCAATAATCACCCAAAGTAGCTGGAATCGTGTTTTCAGAGAGGCAGAAGCTTTTTGTTGTGGTGATGGTGGGGAATGTCTTTTTTAAAGAACATTTTAGGACAAACTCATTGTTGACTGTAGTGTTTAGAATGCTCACAAACTTCACCTTCAGGAACCTCTCTGAGGCACTGCCTGTCTGCTCCAACACAACTTCTGAAGACATAGGCAATCCTGGTTACAGCTACAGAGAGAAGTGCCGATTGCAATACTACCTTCATGGTCCTTTTTAAATATAAATACACACACACACACACACACACACATTACAACCTCCTATAGGTCAGTTAGGGAGAAGACACTGATAGAATCATGGAGCTTCCTATCTTTTTTGTGGAAGTAAAAATATTGTGGGTTTCAAACTGGTTTGTGAGTGATACTGTCTGTGTCTCTTACCCAGCTGAAATCAATTTGTGAGCCATCAGTGCCTACTAACCTTGTGATTTCAGGATCTAAAAAATGGCAGTCAAAATGGGGAAGCTGACATCATATTCATGAACTTTGCAAGTTCAGAATCTGCTGATCAAGATAGCACAAATTCTCAGACTCAGCCTTTAACTTTTTATTCATACAACCTTTTAAGAAACCACCAAGTTTCCAAACGTACTGATTTGATGCTGAAAATCACATTCTGGGTTATTTAAAAAAACACTTCTTTTCTCACATTTGGAAATATGTACATTAAAACAATAAGTATAACTCTTAGCAGTTATTAGTAGAGCTGAACACTAAAAAATATTCAGACTTGGAATCTCACATGAACATTGGATGTCTATTCATTACAGCAATTCTGCTATTCACGCATCCACATAAGCATTACAAATAAAGTTGCAGTTGCTTTAAGAGTTGCATTAAAGTCAACTCCCTTAAAGCAGTGGCATTTTTCCCCCAGGTCAAATAGTAGGGAGTTTCCATGTTATTATCCCAAGAGCTACTTGCCTCCACTTCTAAAATGTTTAGAAGAATGCATCGTCTTACTAACTAACCCATCTTTATTATTACTCTGAATAGTGGAATAATTTACATTGGCAAAGAATAGGTAAATTACATGGCTGAAAATATCATTCCTACAGCCTGAACAAAGCACTTTGGCTGACATGGTGGCAATTCTACATGTAGGTTAGAGCAGGGCTGTCCAATTCACAGCCCATGGGACGTCATGCACTGGCTATGACCACACCCAGTTTAGCAAAGGGGAAAAAAGTCGTGATACATCATATGATGCTGCTGTGACAACATGAGTTTGACACCCCTGCGTTAGAAGAAACATCACAGGATAACACGATGCTTGCTCTATTCTGACATGCCTAGAGTTGTGCTGTAAATGAATTTGAAGATTTGGATAACTGAGTTGGTCAAAGTCAGCGGAAGTAATTTTATAATACCTATTATACCTGGTTTGATAGAATAGAAAGGTGAAGAAAAAAAAACCAGGAGGTAGAAAACCTGATGAAAGACCATAATTACGGAGTGACAGAATGAGTACAGTTAACTGTTTCATTTGATTTGGATTTGTAATTGATAGCATGGGATTAATTAAATAATTTGTGACGGCTATCAAAAATTCCAGCATTGAAAAATTGGCCAATAAAACAATAAGGTGAGTAAAGCAATGACCCGAGAAACCATAACCTGTTAAAAAGAAACAGAGCAATGGGTTAGGGATTCCAGATGTTAGTAGGCTGAGTATAAAAATATTCGCCAAACCAAATGGCATCTGGAATCCGGGGATGACTATGTTTTCTAAATTCCAAAAGCTTGCTTTTCCTGCACATTGATACTTAGAAATGCATGAATAAAATATACATTATATTCCCCCTCTTGTGCTTTTTTTTTTTGTAGCACAAAATCCTCCTGCAGCTTATACTCCTGTTTCCCAGGTGCTGGGCTCCTTATGCACACAGAGATAGTGCTGTGTCAACAAAAATGCTACAGTGACATTTCTACCCCTCCCTCCATTCCCCCACCCCATCACCCTCTCTCTCAATTACATGGAAGCTTTTCACGGCCAGTATAAAATAAATATTGTGCTCTTGCAAGATTCATTGTACTGAGGTCAGATGAAGCTTACCATCCTTGTTGCTTCAGAACTGACATCTGTAAGAGCTGCTGTTAAATAATCCAAAACAGAAAAAGGAGCAAGGAAAGACAGCATTTTCAAATGCAAAAATAACTTGGAATAGGAGTGTTTTGAAACACCCATCTGGATTTAAACACATAGGCATTTCATTGCGGCTTACAGAGTGTCCGCTCCCAGTGGTTTTACAATAGGAAACTCATGTGCACATGTGTGAGTTTACATGTAAATGTTGTTCATTTTAATCTGCATCTGCTTTGAAAATCAGTCTAGTTTTAAATTTTATTTCAGGTTTCCTTCTTCCAATTTATAACACAATGCTCCATATGTCTACTTTGAAAAAAATCCTAATGAACCCAACAGAGCATATTTCTGAGTACATAAGAAGTCCACACATGCACGTAAAGAGAGAAAGAATATAGGAATTTGAAAATCCCACTGAAGAAAATTGCAGTTACATACTTGACAGCATAAATCAGTATATAAAAATAAGTTAATTGATCCAAAATGTAGAACAGTGATGGGGAGAGCAAAGAGATAAATAAATTCAAGTAATATCAGAAGCTGGGTCAAAGACTATTATTTTCTAAAATTATATTTCTATGTGGGAAAGCCATGTGGAAGGAGTCTCCTCTTACAATGAATGAGCTGCTGATAAATCTAATCCTGAAGGGCTGGAAATGAGGTAACAAGAAATTTTGATGAAAATTATGTGTATGCAGTGTGACAAATTCATAAACACTGCCAGAGTGATAAGTTTTCTTTGTTTTGTTTTGTTTTAAAAGACTCAACAGAACTGTGTAAGTCCAAAGTCTAATTTTTACAGCCGTGGGTTTGCAGCCTGTCATTGGGAGATATAATGTAAAGAATAATTGCTTGGTAGCTGGACAAACATGAGATGTGTTGTCAAGCTACAGTTTGGAGGCTGCATTTGGCTTCAGAAATGATTGATGCTCTCTCTATGTGCAATTTGAGACATATTTTTTTGTCTTCACCATGGCCAACATTCCTAACTTTTCTGCATCCACAGCAATTAATTAATTACTATTTGGGTGGGAATATAATCATTCTGGTTTTCTCTTTAAGCATCTTTTCTTTTTCTTTCTTTCTTTCTTTCTTTCTTTCTTTCTTTCTTTCTTTCTTTCTTTCTTTCCTTTCTTTCTTTCTTTCTTTCTTTCTTTCTTTCTTTCTTTCTTTCTTTCTTTCCTTTTCTTTTCTTTCTCTCCCCCCATCTTTCTTTGTGGTCATTTAGCATTCAAGAGCAGAAAAAGAAAGGAAAAAGCATATTTCAATTTGAAATGAAAAGTCATGTCTGAATAACAGAACAGCATTCTCATTTCCTAATACTCTGATTTTTACTACTTTGCATTCAACTGTGAAAAGTCTTTTAAAACTCTGAGCAGCAGTAAAACTTGAATGAATTTTTGACCCATTATTGCATAGCGGGTGCTCTTTCCAAGTTGTGGAGACTGCCAAGTTCTCCCCACCTAATATTTCCACTTTAATTGTGCCACTTGAGAAATTTACGTGCCTCAAAATATGGCATGAATCTTACGCTTATTGCAGTATCATTAGCAGCAACATTTAAGCAACATCTGTGTGCTATAGAACTAATTGAAGTAGCAGAAGTGGCAGCTGTAAATCCACAGGAAGATGGCAGTTTGCACCCAGCACTGCTGAGTTAGCTAGTAACTGTCAGCCTGTTCTTGCAATCTGCTCTTGAGTACTCTGGTATAGGCAGAGAGTGTCCAAAAAAATACAGCGAGGAGGCTAATGATCCTATTAACCACTTTGCTGCACCAATTTGGCTGTTTTTCCAGTTTTCTTGTAGAATTTCATTATATATTTCACCATGCCAGTAAAAAGCCCACTATGAGACATGGCTGGCTTTAAACTAGTTACCTAGTTCAAGAGTGCCCAACTCCCCTTTGGGGTATCGTTGTAAGAATTTTGTTTTCTTTTGTTTTTTTGGAAGCTTTCCTGCTCCCCATCCTATCTTTAAAAAAAAAAGCAGTACCTAAAGAACCAAACAAAACAACTTTAAGCAACCATCGCATTTGAAACTTTTCCAACCTCTTTAAGCTCTTAGTAAAATAAAAATGCTTCTGATTAAAAACATGTTTTCTATGTTGTTGCTTTGACAAGTCTGCAAATTCCAGTTTAAAAAAAAATCAGCAAATGCTTACCAACTATTAGATCATTGTCTCACTTCCAAGCAAGTGTTGACAGTTTAGTACATCCTATAGAAAATACCTCCCATTAAATTTCTACTCTCTCACACATTTTCAGTCTTCCCTTAACATGGGTTATAAATTGAATCGTTACATTCTAGAAAGCACCACCAACTCTCAGTACATATTGCACCATTAGTGTACCTTTTGACAGAGCTGACTTGCCTGATGTCAAAGCCATGATTCTACTCAGGATAGAGAAAACAGATTTTTTTTCAAAAAAAATCCTTAAAAATGAAGTTCGGTCTGTTAATCAAGAAGTCAGACCGTGTCAGATTCAAACATTTTGAATTCAGGGCCAAATTGCTTGTAGGGCAGTCTTTTGAGGACATGCAAATGATACCAAGTAGATTTGTGGATTTGCATGCATACAGATAGTCCTCAACTTGCAACAGTTCATTTAGTGACCATTCAAAGTTACAACAGCACTGAAAAAAATGACTTATGAATGTTTACCACACTCATGGCCATTGCAACATCCGAATAGTCATGTGGTCAAAATCCAAATGCTTGACAACTGGTTCATATTTATGACAGTTGCAGTGTCCCGGGTCATGTGAATCCCTTTTGTGACCTCCTGTTCTGACCCAAACATGAACCAAAGGGAACAGAAACCTTTTAATGATTCTTATGAATCCCCAGTTAAAAGGCTGCTACAAACTAATTAACTTTGATAAGCACGAGCCTTGCCAAAACTGTGTGAGGCTGCCAAGAATAACAAATAAGGTTACCTAGAGATATTTTACAACACAAGAGTCTTCAAATACCAATTTAAGATATTGGAATGTCCATGAGGCTGGAATTTCAAAAGTCTTTGCTTCCTACAAAAAATGTTTGATTCACAGCTGGCTTTTATCTTCTTGAAGGAGGGGCAGCCTTACTCCCGAGTTGTCTGTGCTGTTGTAACTGTTCTTTCTTCCTAGCAATCCTTTGTGCATGCGCACTTGGCACAGGCTCCTTGGGAACCTCTTCATTACTGCTGCCAGACCACACAATCTCTGAAGGCAGAAGTCTACTCCCTAATGGTCCTGGCCCCTCATCTGAGTCCTCACTCTCCTCAGCCGTCCATACCTGCTGCCAGCTAACCACAATACCTCCTGTCAAGCAAAGAAAATGGGGAAGCCAGATTTACTGAACAACCAAGTTATTAACTTAACACCTGCAATGATTCACTTGACAATTGTGGCAAGATAAGTCGTAAAATGGGACAAAACTCATTTAATAAATGTCTCCCTTAGAAATTTGGGGCTCCATTGTTCTTGTAAGTCAAGGACTACTTGTACTGGTATTTCATAGAGTGAGAAAGAAGTTTCAGCTTTCCTCTCCATTGCTGAGGAATAGATGAAATGCTGCCATTGTAAAAACAACTGCAGCAGGAGAAAAACTTCCTATTACAAATAGTGCTACCATATTTGAGGTTCCATCAAGACCCAAGTGGAAAAAAAAGAGTTAATATTTTCTACTCCTTCTTCAAGTATTCTAAGACTGAATGCCTCCCCTCCTCCCACACTGGTAATTCTGAAAAGATTATATAACTTCAAGACGCACATGACACGTTTTGTACATTTAACTCTCAGTTCCTTGTGGTTGGCCCTGGCAGGCCTGTATCTGACTGGAATTCATTTCCATATACCATGTCTTCTACCTTTGTTCATGGTTTAGGAATCCCAGTGATAACTCTGGGGGCCGCTGAAATCAGCTGCACTGCTAATCTAGTAAAGGCTGGGTAAAACAAGTCATTGTTTAAAAGAATGCCAACAAAAGAGATTGTTATAATAATCATACACTGTACGGAGCTTTTCCTGAAAAAAAAAAAAAAAANNNNACTGTACGGAGCTTTTCCTAAAAAAAAAAAAAAAGCCAAGTGGTTAAACTCCTCTAAAGAGAGAGTAAAGGAAACAGCTGTCAGCATCAGAATCAAGCAAAGATCCCACTTTGAGTAGCTGGTGTCTTAAACAATGTTAGTTCCTTCATTCTTTCTCTCCTGTGTTCACAATGTCAAATATATTCAGCACAAGCAGCAAATAAATATGTGGCCAATTAAGCTTTACAGACTTGGTACGACTTTGCTTTTTAATTCCAGCATTTTCCGTCTCCTTTTGTGCCGGTGCTGGTTGGATGCATTTTCACTCTTCGCTTGGCCCTTAGACAATTATGTAACTGGTATCTTTAGAAGCATTCAAGTGTGTTGGAATACACAAAAGAAGGACCTTTTTCAATATATGATGACTGGCGTGTTTGCCAACAGCCCAACTTCATTAGAAAATTGGCACGTCCACTCAGCTACCATGTGACACGCCGTTAACCATGGATATTTGTAGCCTTAATGCACAAGTACTCAGGGACTGAGCCGATAAGGGGAAAAACTCCTCCAAATCTGCAGATCTACACGCTTAGGGTGGCACAGAGCTTTTCAATATTGAAAATCAGTGACAGTTAAAAGATCAGAGGTTCCCTGTATTAACTTTGGAGCACTGAATTACAGGCATCTGTGTTCATTTATTTTGTAAATGCTAAGAATATACTTTAAATTCCACAACTAAATCTCACTGTGGAAAAACGAATGCAGCAATGGAACAAAAGCAGCCACAATCAAAGAAGGATAATGGTTAATAAAATCTCATTTAAATAGTATCATTCTCTTTTCAGTTTAGTCTTGGGAAGTGGTTTGAAAGCAATGGGTTATTTTTCAGATCTCCCATTGAAATATTCAGTGTTCCTTAAACATAGCAGCAAACTGCAAAGAGAAATAAATACACATAAGATGCCTTATTTCCAATCAGGAACATATTAATCTCTATGATATTGTTAAGTTGCCTAAATACAAGTCTATTTCTATTAAAAACTGAACATTTAAAGAAATGACAGAAAATGTCATTTTTGGTCTTGTTACCATGGGAATGCAGATTTTACAATTTGCATGGAACAGGCCTTGCTGCAGAGCATATGGTATATTTCATGAAAAAGGTGAAATATATTTTCTTCCTCTTGTGTATATTTTCAGTTTATGTTAAATCATATTAGCCGAGTAGTTAAAGGCTTTTGAAACTGGAGTGCGGGAATGCATAATGGCAGTGCCTATAGCCTGGTCTCTGTCTTTCCTGTCCCATTCTTTGAACAGTCAAGTTTCTATTAAGATTGGGTGTGCTTTGAAAATATTCAGAAGAGAAGAGTTTCTGCCAAACTGAAAAAAAAAGAGAAAGTTTTTTCAAAAATAGCATATAACTGCTGTATTACTACACACTTTTTCTAAACAATTTTTGGAAACAAGAACAACCCGAGTTTCAGTCTATTCTTTTCACCCAACATCTCAGCTCTCCATTTCCTATCTAAAGATAGTCCTCACTTACTGACAGCCCCATTTAATGACCATTTGAAGTTATACCCCTCCCAGTTTTGCAACCAATGCTTGTACTATTACTGCCACAGTGTCCTGTGGTCAGAATATTGCACACATTTACAACTATTGCCGAATTTTGCAGTTATCTGATCATTATTTGCATGCTTCCCAACCAGCATGCAACACGCAAAGTTAATGGAGAACATGGAAGTAAAATTATAAGCCACATGATATCTTGTTTAACAACCATGGTGGTTTGCTTAGTCACCAAATGAGAACTGATTTGAGGCTGCTTCGCTGCAGAGTTGCCATCCCAATTGTGATCACTAAGCAAGGACATGTAATTTTCTATCACAATTATATCAACGTCATATGTGTTGTGTGTTTTACCTCGTATTAAAGTAGCTCCTATTAAATACAATCCCCATGTTTTCCATTGAAAACACTCTATGTGACACCTCAAAGTGTGATAGAGACAAAAATGGGAATAGCTAGCATTATTCCAGACAGGGCCAGTTCTAGACATTTTGGCGCCCTGGGCAAGACATATTCTGATGCTCCCTAGAGTACGGTACATCTTCCAATTTGAATTGCATTCCAAAAAGATGCCCTATTTTTTCTTTATTACTTCAGGTTTTTGAGCTTTATCATGATATTTTCACCCCCAAACTGCCTTTTTTTCCTTTCTTCTGGCATTTTACTCTATTTACTGTAAATCACGGTATTTTTATTGTGTCAGCACCCATATAGCAACAAGTCTGTGAAATTATATCTAACCCTTGAGCGGGTGAACCAGTGCAAAAAAATGTGCTGTTATCATTTTTCTAGGTATAACTTTCATAAGCTGATAGTCACGTGATCCAATACTTTCCTATAGAATGTTGTCTTGATGCGGTAATATAGGTGGTCCTCGACTTACGACCACAATTGAGCCCAACTTTCTGTTGCTAAATGAAACATGAGTTAATTTGAGTTTTTGCCCCATTTTACGACTTTTCTTGACACAGTTGTTAAGTGAATCACTGTAGATTGTTAAGTGAATTGGGCTTCTCCCATTGATTTTGCTTGTCAAAAGGTCAGCAAAGATGACTACATGACCCTGGGATACTGCAACTGTTATAAATATGAACCAGTTGCCAAGTGTTTAAATGTTGATCATGTGACTGTAGGACTCTGCAATGGTTGTAAGTGTGATAAATTGTTATAAGCCACTTTTTTCAGTGGCATTGTAACATTGAACAGTCACTAAATGAACTGTTTACTTTATTGTCATTGCACCTTGTACAACGAAGTCAAACACCATCTTCAATGCACATCATGACCATGAAAATAAACACAAACACACATCTTTCACACTCCACATTGAATTGAAAACTACCGACACCGCACCAACAGTGCACTATACAGTAGAATTCAATAGAGTTACTGTCCTGGGATAGAAGCTGTTTTTCAGCCTATTTGTCCTTTTTTTAATTATCCTGTACCGTCTTCCAGATGGTAATAGTTCAAACAAAAGGTCCCCAGGATGAGATGGATCTTTGAGAATGTTTTGAACTTTTTTAAGGCTGCCGGAGCTATATAATTATTCCAAAGAGGGAAAAGGCAACTATTCTGAGCAATTACGTTAACCCTCTGGAATGCTGTCCTATCTGCTACTGTGCAATTGGCAAACCATACAGAGGTGCAATAAGTTAAGATATCTCTATGGCAGAGGTCTCCAACCTTGGCCATTTTAAGCCTGGTGGACTTCACTTCTCAGAATTTCTCAGCCAGCTTTGCTGGCTGGGGAATTCTGGGAGGTGAAATCCACCAGGCTTAAAGTGGCCAAGGTTGGAGGCCCCTGCTCTATGGCGCTAAGTTCTGTTAACTACTGCTAACTACTTTCTAAGTCGAGAGCTATTTATAGTATTAGCTTCCTGAAGTCCATAGCTGTAATACTAATTTTTCTTTTTGCAACTTGCAACATCTTGGTGTGCTTGGTTCATTACCACTCAGCTGACATCTTGGTTCATTACCACTTAGCTGACTTTGTGGGTAAGTATTTCTGAAAAGAGTAGAAAGAAAACGTCCTACAGCAACGAAGGAAGATTATCAGATTTTATACTTTCATTGTATATTTTGGAGCTCTTTTAATTTTGGTGGTGCCTATAATTTGGCCCCCTGGCTGCCTAGAACCACCCTTGCTGAAGCTTCAGTTAGCATTTTTAAACCAAGTTTCAGCATAACGTGGTCACTGATCACTCCACTCAAAGGGAGGAAGTTTGGTAACTGACCACCAGAACTATTACAATGTGGTTTCTCTGCAACAGAAAGGAATGGAACAGATATTTCTGCTTCTATTTAGAGGATTTTTACACCTTCTATCTAGAGAATTACAGTGGTGACCAATGCACTGTTCAGGAAGACCTGAAGGTCCATATTAAAGACAGATCCTCTTGAGAAAATCTATCCAAGTGGTTGCTAATATTGAAATTGACTTGATGGCACAGAACCAATTAAAAAAAAAAGACATGAGATGTCCTGTCTGCTTCAATATGCCAGCAAACAACACATTTCAACTACTGATGATTGTACTTTATGATTATAATCATGATTTATCACTTGTTGCTTGCATGTATGCTGAGAGCTAATGTACCTGAGACAAATTCCTTGAGTCCAATCACACTTGGCCAATAAAGAATTCTATTCTATTCTATTCTATTCTGTTCTGTTCTGTTCTGTTTGTTCTGTTCTGTTCTGTCCTGTCCTGTCCTATCCTACCCTACCCTACCCTACCCTACTCTACCCTACCCTACTCTACTCTACTCCATTCCACTCCACTCCATTTCATTCCATTTTATTCTATGGAAGATCTTCATACATCCACATTATCTGATATCTCCTTATTCATATCCAGATGATTATTAGATAGTAGCACAGAGTAGAGATTTCTGTACCTGTTTACTGTCATCTGGTGATCAACCAGATGTTTGTATTCTGACAACCCTCCAATCCAGAAGTTCTCTGTAATCCTACAGTCCTAGTTCATTGAAAATAAATAGGCATATGGTTACATAATATTGGTAATCCCTTTATGTGAATATCTTAACCAAATGTACAAGGTATATTGTTCAGTTACATTAATTTTTATTGAATTAATGCATAATTGGGACTAATTGGGAACATATCCTGAACATCCATTTGAACCTAACACTGCCATTGTTTGGTCTTAGTAAATTATGGCCTGATTCAATCTTTGTGTATTAAATACATTTGGATAACTTGGCACAAAATGTTAAACGCTAACTAAACCAAAAACTGTATTTTGCTTTTGAACAAGGCTCATTCTATATCAAACACCTAAAGAGAAATTTTGTTGCATGTTTAGTTAAAGCAGGACATGTAAGTATAGTTCTCCAAATTATACTCTAAACTTTCACCAGATTATGCTCAAAACCTCCTAACCAAATGAAAAATGTCAAGGAATGATGTGACTTCCACCCAATATCTGAAGGGCCATATATCATTAATGGGTGACTTAAAAGAAATCAGTAACATATAACCTCTAAATAGTACCAAGGTACCAATAGTACCTCTTCCATTTACTTGAGGCCAGATATAGGATGATATTAGAAATCTCACATTCCTATATATTTATTTAAATCACTGTTTCAAATGACTCTACCGTTTTGTATCCCATTCTCTCTAAAGACCACCAGGAATTGAATAAAAAAGAGAAGAAAAAGAAAAGTGATATTGAATCACTTCTCTTTTTCTTGATTTGTTGATTACATGCCATTGAGTTGGTATTGACTCTTAGCGACCACATATACAGAAGAATTTCCAGAATGATATATCTACAAGCTAGACCATCAGGTCTCCCAGTGGTGCATCTGTTGCCATTATAATTGAGTCCATCCCTTTTTTTCTCTTACTTTCCATCTTTTCCCACACTGTAGACCTTTTAAGAAAGCTTCATCTTTGCATAGTATAATTTGTGCCTTAAACGAGAACTCTGGCTTAATTTTTTCTCCCTATAATTCTATAACCCATGTTTTCTTCACTATTTGTGGAATTTTCACCAAAGTTTCTCCGACACAAAAGTTCCAAAGCATCATTTTAAAAAATTCTAATTGTTCAAAATCCAACTTTCCATAAAGCATCGTAGGAAAAACCATTGCTCGCAAGTTCTTTGTGTTTATAGGCACAGATACATCACAGCATCTGGTTACCTTTGCCAAGGCATTTACCAAATGCTAGACTATCACATTTTTTTTTATTAGTGTTGACAGTCCTAGAAGATAGAATTTACCATTTCAGTGTCAGTTCTGAGACTTGTTTCTGCACCTATTGTCATTAATTTTATCTTTTTCATATTTAGTTATAAGTCTTTTTCTCTTAAATGTACTCTTAGCTTTTATTACTAGAGCTTGAAGATTGTATTTTCAGGCATTGTAGAATACCATTAGGATAGCACAGATTACTTATGTTTACTCCTCCAATTTCAGAACCACACCTCTTTTCTTCAATCTCAACCTTCCTCAATATATTGAACATATAGGAGGAATAATTTAAGGAAACAGTGTGCACGTTTTACATAAGGACAATGAAATATTCTGGGATTTCCTTATTCCTAAGGATACTACACAATTTTACATTATTGGTACAGCTGGAGGGATTTCTGTAACCAATAAAAAAAAATTTACTTCTTGTGGATTTTCTTACACGTTTTCAATTATTTTGCATGCATCAGTAATAACACATTTTCTTTTCAGGCTTTTATAAAACAAGCCTATATATGTGGCATCTCCTTTTCATTGTACGGTTCTGATCTGCGTTAGATGCTCCTAAGTTTTATTGTGCTATCACATAGAATTATGGAAATTGTGTGACAATTTGCCTACTGGTAATCCCCTTCTTTGCTATTGGTATGTATACTGACTTCTTCCAATCTATTAGCCACTGTGTGTTCTCCTGATTTGTGGGAAAAGTTTGTTTGGAACAATAATAATGAGGGATTTATGATAAAAAAATTGGAATGATGCTTTCAAAAACTAGCAATTTAAAAAGTAAACCTAACTCTTAAAATAAAATGATGACAACATATTTCCTGAAGAACAGGAAACCAGCTTTCAATAGAGAACTTTTGTAAATGTGATACTATTGTGTCAATCACACTACCTTCAACTGTTAGCCTTTTATCTCTGTAGAGATTGAAGAACAGGTTTAGAAAAGATCTTAAAATGATTTTTTCTCACCTGTTGTCTTCAAGATGTAGCAGGACACCCCCTCCCATTTTTTTCAACACATCTGGAGGGAATCAAGTCAGAAAAGCTGAATACAGGCAGATTCACATAGGAAGAGATCCTTCAGATACTCTATTCCCATGTGGTTGAGGGTTTTGCAGTTTAAAGCAAGCAGTTTGAATAATACCTGGAATGAAATTTGAAGATATGAGAGACCTTTTAACTCTATTGTCTTATGTTCATTTTCTCAGGTCTTCTCTAGTAACCTTGCATTTAATACTGAACTAATGGAATTCTATATGTATATTTCAGTATGGTTCCATGGACACATGGAAGCTGTTTCGAGGCTAACCTCAATACACTGAAAATATGATTGGTTTGCCATTCTAGTTCCCAGTGTCTGGCCTATGTAGCAAAGTTAGCACATACACACAACTCTTTTGACCCTGAGCAGCTCACCAGACTCACATAATAGAAAACACAAATCTTAGGTAGCACTAAGAGTTCTAAATATAAATATAACACATTTTTCTCACTCAACCTGTTGTTAACCACCTAAAGCATATAAAATTGCCTATATGTCAAATAGGAAGCCCTCAGCAGAATTGGAAAAGTGTGGAAAAAGTTCAGTCTTTGTAACAAATAGAAGTAAAATGTTTTTAGAGTATATTTAAGAGAGAATCTTAATTTTTGTTTCTGGCCTTTGATGATGTGGTTTTGTTTAAATGCTCTGTTGGATTATCTTGTGTTAACATCTCTTTCTCTGAATCTGAAAGTACCCATTCCTACTGTTTGAAGTTATGACATTTGAAAAGGGAACATATATGCATTTGAACACACTGTAGGTATTTTCATCCTCTTTCTTGTGCAATTGTGGTATCTACACATGTTTCATTCATGAGTCCTGCAATTTTGGTCTTCTTAGAGTGCCCTAAAAAAAAATCACAAGTCTTGAGATTAAATTGTGCTGCCAATATGTGAGTGAAGGCACCAACACAAGTGATAAATAACTCAAATATAAAAAAACCTGCTAGTGTTGCATATTGTAATTGACCTTCTAAAAGTCTTCTCCTTCTTTTAGTAAAAGTTTAGATGTCCTAGATGTCCATTGTTTATTACACAAAATAACCCCAATAAATTTCAAAGTGAAAAATAAGACAAAAATAATAATAATTTTACACAACGGTTTGAGTTTATGGAGACAAAACATTCCTGAAGGCTATTATTTAAAAAAAAAATCAAGGAAAGAGTTTATGCTTCAAGTAATTCAAATATTGAGTCATTGTTACTATGGTATCTAAACAATACTGTACATTACAATATCGTAAATTGCAATGTTAGTTCCCAACTTCCTCTCTTTCAATTAAGAGAGTCTCTAAACTTATAAGACTTTGAATATTTTAAAGGATTTTATATTTTCTTAAATGTTTTGTGTATGAGATTAGTTTATAGTCCAGTCCACCAACTTTTCTGAGTATTGATTTCATGCAGTGACAAAGACTTTGCAAGATTCAATCTGGGTTGGTCACCCAGTTTAGTGGTTTAATCTGCCAAGCTTTCAAATCTGTGCTGGAGTCCATTCTCAGGGAATTTCTCTCCACTGGAATATGTGTTTTGGCTATTCTATGCTTCATATTTATGTAATACTTTCCTACTGATTGATTGATGTGTTGATGGCCAGCAATCAAAGACTTTGATTCAGAACCAGTTGCATTGTTTCTAGAAATGATTACCTAAATTTCTCTATGATTACCTCCCAAAAGATGTTATTTGGGGGTATATAAATAGACCTGGGAAATGACACAGAGAAAAGAACAATGAAACCTTCCCAGATATTCTGATAAAATTCTGAGTCCTCATTTCAGGTTTAGAATTGCTTTAAAAAAAATCCACTGGGAGGTCTTGGTATGAATATTTACAGTATTTGTTAAAAATATTATATTCCATTTAGTTGATTCCAAGCAGTTCATATCAATTTAACACATTAAGCTAAATACAATAAAAATAAATTAAAATACACAGAAATAAAGGCAAATAAAATACACAGAAAAGAAAGATATAGTTAATATTGAGTAGAATTAATTAATTAAATTATTTATTTCATTTATTCAGCTTACATGAACTCTGGGCAGTGTACAAAACCAATAAAAGCAGTATAAACTTAAAAGCAACACAAATAAAACAATATAGCTCCTCCTCCAAATGCAGTAATACATTAATCCCAGTTTGTGTCCAGTACATTAGCATTATTAGCAATAGCACTTAGACTTATATTCCATTTCAGTGCTTTTAAGTGGTTTAAAGAGTCAGCATATTGTCCCCAACAATCTGGATCCTCATCACCTTGGAAGGATGGAAGGCTGAGTCAACCTTGAGCCTGATGAGATTGGAACTGCCAAATTGCAGGCATTAAATTAAGGCTCCAAACAGTTGTGGTGCCTTCCTAAATAGCAGATATATAGGGGCAAATCTATCATTGGAAAATATTTTCTTCAAAAAATGGGCATAGCTATAATGGGAAACTAATTTCTGGCTTCCATTTCTCCAACTTCACCAAGGGACCGAATCCCTTTTCTGAGTTGATATTGCAGGGAGATTCGACTTTAAGGAAACTTTCATTCAAGCCATTAATGACTTTGTAGATCAAAACCAACACATTGAACTGAGTTCAGAAATAGATGGGTAACTCATGAGGCCTGCATTCAGCAGGTGTACCACTGCTGAATCATCCTTTACTTGCCAGCAAGTAAGCTGCTGCATTGATACCAACTGAAGATTCCAGGTTGTCTTTTAAAACAGCCCCAAATAGAATAAACTACATTACCTTTGATCAGAAATTGATGTGGGCATGAGTTACTGTTGTCATGAACTCTTATTCCAACAGAGGTGACCTCTGGAGCACCAGCTAGACTGGTCAAATTGGTCTAGGCCTCCAACTACTGAACTAATGGTAAGTCAAAGAGAATTCTCAGATTGCAAATCTGGTCCTTCCACAGGTGTGCAAAATGACAAAAGACCATGTACCCAATGCACATACAAAAGGGATGCAACTTGTGCTATAACAATATAACTCTGCTTTCATCACTCAGACTTGATATCCTCCTTCCCCATGATCACTACTGTTCCTTCCCATAAAAAGTAAGTCACTATAGTACTGGGGTGTCAAACTCAAGGCCCGTGTGGCGGACCCAGCCTGAGGGGTGCTTAAATCTGACCTAGAGGGCCAGCTTGGAAATAGCAAAAGCCCACGGAGCCTCTGGCATTTAAAATGGGGTATGGAAGGAGATTCACAAGCCCCCCCCCCATGGATTTTTGGCCTGGANTTCACAAGCCCCCCCCCCATGGATTTTTGGCCTGGATGGCCTCCTGCAGCACTCCGCTGGCCAAAATGGGGTGCGTGAGGCTGTATGAGACCCCATGATGCCCCATTTTGGCTGGCAGGGTACTGGAGGTATCCATCTTGTCTGGCCCTCTGGCTGTCCCACAGAGAACTACAGTGCTGATTTGGTCCTCCAGTTTGACACCCCTGCTATATAGTATCTTGTTGAAATGCAATGTGTTTTATGAAAAGAAAGTGCATGGAGCATGCTGATTCATAGATTTAATAATATTTCGAGCAAACAGCAGTGAAGATTACTGTGGGGTCAGCTTAAACTGTGGAAGAATTCTTTTTCTGCACAGGTATTCAAAATAATAATACTATGTGCTATTCCTTCAAGTATTTTCATGGAAAGCAGGCCTTCCCTCTAGTCTATGAATTCATGCATGTGGTATGTCAAATTCATTCCTATTAAAGAGTTTGGTGTAGTGGTTAAGACATAAGGCTAGCAATTGTGAGACAATGAGTTATATAGACTTTGCTTCTGGAGTTTTAAGACAAGTCCTTGATTGTAAATAAGTAGTACACAGTGTTTTGTGTGTAGAAAGAGTTCAAAAAGAGAAGTGTTGATTAAGTCTCACTGCACATTGTAAGGCAGTAGAGCTGTAATTTGCAGCACTATTTATCAGTAGTGAAAGTAGCCAAATATTTGATAGTAATGTCTCATTTCTACATCACTGTTGGGGCTTTCTCTTCAACAGAAATACTTCCCATGGAAAAAAAAAACCCTGCAGTTGAAGTGATGTTAACCTGATAATCCTACCTGAAAGTCAACAATGACAACCTTCATTTCTGGGACACTGCTTGCTGTTCCTTTTACGCAAGCACTTATGGAAGATAACAGAGTGGTACTTATGTAATTCGAATGGAAATGTCAAGTGCTCATAGCCTATGATTAGAGGTAAGTGCCCTGCTATTATACAGTAGCTCTCTGAAGTACACCAAGCTGAGGATGTGACATGACCTCTTCTCAGCAAATGCTTGTCTCCCTCCTGGTCTCCCTTCCCCTTTGACTGGTGCAATCCAGCAATGAGTAAAACAATCAACTCTGCACTTGTTGAATCTCTGCCTGTCAATTTGGGTGAATGCTTTGCTATGGCCTCAAAGTGGGCTGTAATTCTACACATATGGACTGAAACTTTCTTCTACTTTGATAACAAATGTTTCTTTCCCTTTTTAAAAGAAGGGAACATACATTAATAACCATTTCTGCCTGAACCCCTGAACCCCAGAGAGAATAGGATTTGTAGCTGAACAATGCCATGTTCTAGGTTAAGGATAGGTTCAATGTAGATCATGTATACTCCAGAACTGTGTACCAGATTCATTTGATTCTAGGAACGTGGATGTCTCTGTAACTTGCAGAGTTTATTGAAGAGTGGATATGCCCATGGAAACAAGGTAATGCATGTATAGGCAAATCATATAAATATTCAACCTATTTTAACTGTTGGAAAATTTATGTTTCAAGTTACAAAAAACACATATAGTCGTTTAAAAACGGTCACAAAACTGATTAAACATGATAATTTTATCTTACAGTGTTCCTATTAAAGAGTTTGGTGTAATGGTTAATACATCAAACTAGCAATTGTGAGACAATGAATTATATAGTCTTTGCTTTTGAAGTTAAAAAATGTGACGGCACTGAAGCTGTTTTCCTTCATATACCTTGATAACACAAAAACAGCTTTAAAAGAAAAGATAATAATCAGGAATTTGGTGACTAGACTATATTAAAATTGGGTTACGAGTCAGTTTTACCCTCCATGCAATGAAAATAGGCTATTCTCTGAGATTAAATCACTCCACTCATTGTCCATTGGATCACTTTCGATACTAGGAATTAGCCAAGAATAAATCTAGCTCTTGTGTTCATCATCAGTTTTCCTCTCTCAACTGCCATGCTTATTTTTGTATTTTTCTGTAATTATTCAATATTTTTCTCTACCCTGGAGTGACATATGCAGCAACTTTAGCAATGGCTGATTTTTAATATCATTGGAAACAGGCAGACAGATTTATTCTTCTTGAGTATCATTTGGCTTAAGCTTTTTTGACACTGCAAACTGGAGGAATAATTTCACTTTAGAACAACTATCACTGATTCTCATAATCATATTACCTGTGAGATCCATAATGCAACAGAGTAGTATTTGTTGTTTTGGGGAGTACTGTACTTCAGGATGTGATTAAAGATAGTGGGGACAAAACCTGCTTAGAGGAAGAGTTTATTATGATTGTCCAGAAAACAAAAAGGATGCAATACTGTTAGCCTACAAACAGAAATGTTGTTCTACTTGTTACTATCATGGCATTTTTTATCCAGCCAATACACAGATGATGTTACCTAATTTAGATAATCAGCATCTATAAGAAAATAAGGAGTCCACAGTTCAACCCTGAGCCTGAAATATTAATTTCTATCAGTGCTACAGTACAGTAGATTGTAATATTTAGATTTCAGCCATTTCTCAGTTAAAGTAAAAAGTTTTCCTAAGTAAATGAACATACATTCCATATTTCATAGCCCATGTACTTAGTATTATCTGTATCTATATCTTTATCTATATATTCCTGTTTTAATTTTGGTGTCACCTTGAATATTTAGAAAGTTGGAGATTATTGTCTTCTGCCCAAATAAACTAAATGAAGAAGTAGGACTTTATACATCAGCATGGGTCACCTTCATTTTCGGGAAAAGTTTATATATTTTGTATTAATTCTGGAATTAATTCTGTAGAAACTTTGCATTTTCGTAATTGGTGCTTGCTGTCCACAGCAGACAAGAAGAAATGTCTCAATAATATACCACTCTAGAAGGGCCACTATTAATAGCACAGAGTCAGGGGTCACTGGCAATTTGCCAGAATCTTGAGAGCTACACCCAATTAGTTTCTCCATGTTTACATAATTTGCACAGGATTCTGAAATGCATCAGTTGTGTTTAAACTTGACATTTTTACTGAGAGCACCAGACATATTATTATTATTATTATTATTATTATTATTATTATTATTATTATTATTATTATTATTATTATTATTATTATATTACTACTACTACTACTACTACAACTACGACTACTACTACTACCAGGCATATAGGTTGAATGGCAGAAATTCAGAGAAAGGACAATGGTTTGTACAATTAAAGTCTTCAGATTCCTTTTTCAATTCACAAACTCCATTCGTGTAGAAAAAAAGGTTACAGCAATATTTCCAATTCTTTTCATACACAGGGGTTTTTTTTGAAACTCAAAATTAGACAAAAATATTTTTGAAAAGTGCCAGTATTCTGGTTTGAAATTTTGTGTTACATTAAAGTTTTACAAGATTTGGGTTTTCTTTTCAAATATTTTAAAACCTCAAGAACTAGCTGTCATTTCCTTATGGATCATGAAAGATTTTTAGGCCACAAATTAGAAATCTTTGTTTTAGAAAAATAATTACCAATTTGTCAAGTTATTGATCTAAAATAGATACAGAGATTGTTTTACTATATAAGAAAAGAAATGGTATAACAAAGAAAAAAGAGATAAAGCCGTATTAGAATATATTACAGAAAACCGTTTCTAACATGAATAAAGAGTAAATTTATTTGTTAATTTGAAATAATTTTATATCAGTAAAGAGCCACTTTATAAGCAAAGAATTAACATGTTGTAAATCTAGGTTTTTCACTGTAATGCATGATAAATGACTGTTCTTCATTTATTCATATATTTCAAATTTGGAGTATATAATTCAAAATTATGTTTCAACCTTATATTTTTTCCCCAAAATTAGCAAATTTAGGATATGAAACCAAAATGGAATAAAGGTGGCACAGGATCATAGCATGTGTTAGCACCCTCCATCATTGTACACTTCTGGTGAAGTAGTCAAGCCTTTTAAAACACAAACATTTTTTTTTGTTAGATTAGCCAAATATTAAAACCATAAGATACATACTTGATATTCCTTAAAATGCCTAACAAGTTTATTTCTTTGTATTTTGCCTTTATTATTTTTATAATTAACTCAAAGCAGCGAACATATACAACTGTTTTCTCTTCAACAGCAACCCTGTGAGGTGAATTGGCCTGAGATAGAGCGACCGGTCCAAGGTCACCCAGATGGCTTTTGTGGCTAAGGTGGGACTATAACTCACTTTCTAGCCTGATGCCTTAACCACTAGACCAAAGTAGCTCTGTTAATTGATTTATTAATACTGTGGGAAGAAATATCCATCTGGTTCAGTTCCCACTTGGGAGAAAGACACTGGAAACATGGGGCCGACTGGAAAGATAGTTTAATGATGAACAGAACTACCAAGCACATGGTTCTGGTGCAACTGACCACATGGAGTTGGGTGGGGTTTTTTTTTTATATACCTTCTTTTGGGCTTTGCACCTGAGCTTCCTGTTCCTGTGCAAGAACATGTCTTGTATTGGCTGTTATAAGATTACCATGGGGTCATGTAGGGGTCATAGCTGGCTCTGTAGACAAAGTACAAACCCCAGGTGTTTGTCTGAGCTAAGTTTGGTTGAAGTTTCTGAGAGTGATGCAATGAAGGGGATTGTGTTCTGAAAAGATGTTGGGCAATTCCTATTGTGACTTAATTGCTTTTTCCTGTGTTGTCTTGGGTGATGGCTGCTTGTAATCCTACCATTCTGCCTTTGTTTCAGAATACCCTGTCTTGAATGGATTACCAAATCTGCATTTCTAAAAGCTGGCCCCAATATCTTCTGGGGCTGTTAAGAAAGACTTGGAGGCTGCTTTCTGTCTCCAAGAACATGTTTCTCCATTTTTCTTTTAGGGAAATATAATATTCTGCCTTTTTAATATTTCCCAAAATATTTCATTCTTGCGGTTGCTGACTTTCTAACAATACCATATGGGGTTAGATTCATTTACATGTAAAATTATAGCACGGTAATATGTCTCTTTTGGCTTAATTTGTTGCCACCAGTTATGATTAAAATAATTTTGTATTATCACTATCTTTTTAAAGGTATCTATACAACTTACCTGGAGTGTTATCAATTTTGTAGTACTCTCAAGGAAAATAGAAGTCTGTTCAGAAAATAAGATGCAATTCCAGCACAATGGAATGAGCTGGAACAGCTACATTAATACAGTTATCAAGAAATCTATTTTTATTCTTGCATATAATCGTGGAAATATTTTTAAGATCTTTAAAACGAATGCGTTCTCAGTCACCCGAGCTTTCAGTCCTGGTCAAACAGATATTTTCTGCAAAGCAGAACCTCAGGGAAATTTATAAATGTATAAGTCTGAACTCATATTGCAGGAACATGTGCTCAAAATGAATAATTTTCAAATAGACAGCAAATCAAATTGTGAATTCCTTTATCAATTAATACACATAGGGGTTTTAAATTGGTTTTTTTTTAATTAATGTAAAATTGCTTAAAGAGGAATCTTATATCCTCTTGTTAGAATGAGTCAGTTATTTAGAAGGAACACTAATTGTGCAGGGGAGTGGACAGCTGGTTTGGGAGACTGGTAATGGGGAACAAAGCCTTCAGCACTGGGTCACTGGTTCAAATCCAGTTCATGTTCTTAGTGACAGAAAATCATTGCCATCTGATAGCTGCTTGACAGTTGTATGTGACTGGATCTGTTGGTAGTCAGATGTAGATCTCAGTACATGAACTGTAAGATAGGGTCTCTGTTACATCAGTGTAACTTCAAGTTATTTGTAGAACGATGCAAACTCATAGACAAGACACAATGTTTCATTTTGGATTAAATATACCAAAAATAATGGACTAAAGAGGGTTGCAACTTGTTTTGTGATTTAGGAATATAAGAAAAAAATTAGATTAGAAAGTCTTTTTTTGGGGGGACAGAGTTTTTCATCAGTCTTCCTTCAGGTTTTTTTTTTTTTAACTTGAAATGCCAGAGATTAAGTCTCTCTCTCTCTCTCTCTCTTCATTTATGTAGCGCCACCATGTCATGAAATGTGACCTCTGGGTGAAATGCAACAAGCCAAAAATTAATATTTTTGAAGTAACAATTAAAACAATAAAACAAAAATACACAGAATGAGACCATGACAAGGTGTTTGAAAAGACTATAACTAGTACTGTCTCATGGGCTTTCTTGTTCCCAAGGGATCTCCAGACCTGATAGAAGAACATGCTTTTGAGAGATTTCTTGGTAGGTTAAGTAGGGTTGGTGTTGTGGATTCTCAGGCAGCGTGTGCAGACGGCTGAGGTCTCTGAGAGTGAGATCTCAGATGGAGGGCCTGCGTGTGATGCAGGGGATGGGGCCAGGAAGAGGGAATGAGCCTTGGAGATTGTGGAGGCAGGCAGCGGTCATGCAGAGAGCCTGTGCTCAGTGAGCCTGTGTGCAGGGCTGTCGAAGGAAAGAGAGCAGCTGCAGCAGCATGGGTGACTCAGGAGTAAGGCTGCAGGTAATGGCCCTCCCACAGAGATAAAACGCCAGCCTGAGAGACCAGGATTCTTTGCAGGAAGCAAAAAATTCCTGCCCTTCAAGCCTTATGGATGTTCGGACTATCCTGGTTTGTGTTTAGAGACTTTTTGTTTTGAATGATTTTGGCAATTCAAAATCTAGTGTTCTTGGCAGCCTTGCACAACCTTGGCAAGGCTCATTCTTATCAGAGACAATTAGTTTTAATAGCCTTTTAACTGCGAATGAACGGAATTCGCAGAGAAGCACTGAAAGGTTTTGCTTTTACCTCTGTTTGGAGTTTGTTTCCTTGGAACAAGGTTTGGGTCAGAACAGCTGGGGACTAATCTCACCTCAGAGAGGATAATGTTCCAAAGGTCAGGAATGGCTCGTTTCCTGGATCCTGTCACATGGAACTCCTTAATGGACGGGACATGTAACATGTTCCTCCTACTTGACCTGATGGGAGATGTCATTCAGGAGAGGCAGTCTTTCAAATACCCTGGCCCTATGACATAAAGTAAAGGTAAAGGTTCCCCTCGAACAAATGGGCTAGTTGTTTCCGACTCTAGGGGGCGGTGCTCCTCTTTGTTACAAAGCCAAAGAGCCAGCGCTGTTTGAACACGTCTCCGTGGTCATGTGGCCAGCATGACTTAAACACTGAAGGCGAATGGAATGTTGTTACCTTCCCACCAAAGTGGTCCCTATTTTTCTACTTGCATTTTTACATGCTTTCCAACTGCTACGTTGGCAGAAGCTGGGACAAGTAATGGGAGCTCACTCCGTTACACGGTGCTAGGGATTAGAACCGCTGAACTGCTGGCTTTTCTGATTGACAAGCTCAGTCTCAGCCACTGAATCACCGCGTCCCTTGACATTGGCCCTATGACATATAGAGCCATAAAGGTCAAAGCCAACATCTTAAATTCAACCCAGAAGCAAATAGGAAATGAATGCAGCTCATGGAACAGAAGTGTGATGCATGCCATTCTCGGGGCATACATAGCCACATTTTGCACCAATTGAAATTTCTAAATACTGTTCAAGCGCAATCTCATGTAGAGAGAATTAAATAATTCATTTGGGAGGTAATTAGAGCATGAGTAACTGTAAGCAGATCTTCCTGATTCAGCAATAGATGCAACAACATGCCTGCAAAGATCCTCCTGATCATGACTACCACTTGCTCCATGAAAAGGGTTGGTTGTGAGGTTTCCAAGTGATGAAGCCCATTTAGAAAAAGAAAAATGCAAAATCCATCTTCCAAAACAAATTTCTTTTATTTAGGTAATCATCAAATTAACAAAGTCTGTTTTAATTCTGGATCTGGCACAAACCGAAATTACACCACATAATATTGTAAATCAGAAATACCCCATAAATGTCACATTCTCAATAAAAAGAAATTAACATTGCCTGGTGTCTTCAAATTCCACCTCCAGGTCTCAGCAGGGAGAGTCTCTGTTCCCACGGTAAAGAAATTCACCTAGCCAAAACAATCCCCACTATCTAACCACCTTAAGAATGTGGCAAGTCCAAAATCTTCCCCTCTTACACTAGCAAAGAGAAAGAAAGAAAAGGAATATATGATTCAAATATACAGCTAAATAAAATGTCAATTTTGGGCTTGACAGGGAGTGCAGAAGGAATCTCAGATTATGCAGTGGGTCTGTTTGGAGAAGTGCCACCATCTATTTAGTATCAAAGATGGTAAAATCCTAGATCCAGAAGGTCTTATAACCCAAAGCTTGTCAGAATTCAGATCTCAGATCCAGAATCCCTATCCAGATTCCCACAGACTCCAGGCACTGAGTCAGAATATTAACTGCACCAATGCACAATTGAGTATAATCAGCATATTGATGATACCACATTCCAGAGTAATGGGTGATCTTACCCAATGGTTTCATACAGGTATTAAATAGGAGTGGAAAGAATACAAAATCCTGTGAAACTCCATATAGAATGGGATAAGTGTGAGATCTCATTCCCAATCAACACCGACTGGTAATGGCCCCATAGGTAAGAGAAAAACTGTCAAGTGCAAAAAATCAGATCCGCATGTGAACTTCTAATTACACTGATTTATTGCTAAATAGCCTATGAACAAAAATGTTCTCAACTAATAGTTAACACCTGCTGGGAGTTAGATAAGAGTAAACTGAACTCAAAAGTGGTTGTACTTAGTCTGTTTATGGCTTCAAAAGGATTCTAGGCTGGTCTCTTTTTTTTAACACCTCCTCAGATTCTGCCACTCCTTTTCCTACAGGAAAGCATATTACATCCTAGGGAGTCAAATGAATACTAAGGGTGATAGTATTGAAAAAGGTACCAAATGTTCATGATGGATGCAGTACGCCCATCCTTCTCCACTAGAGATCATCCAAAACCCCATTATGAACAACTCCCACCTGCCTCTGAAACGAATTTGAGTCCATCTGCCACTGGGAGCAGATCACTCTAATGGGTCCTTCCTTCCTGTGGTAAGGACAGTGCCAAGGAATCTCCTAGTTAACAGAACATAATATCACATTGAGCCACCAACAGCTTTCATAGAGTCTTTCTCCATGAAACATGCCATACCACTGAGCTCTATCCCTTTCTCTGTTTTGTTTCTGCTCTTTTTAAAACCTCTGATGACTCAGTAGAATATTATCGATTAAAAATTTAGCCCTAAGTCACAGAAGAAAAATTGTTTGTACGGCTAAGGAATTGTGTTCTCCGGGTGTTGAATCATAACTCCCAACAGTCCAAACCAGCAAGAGTTGCAAGGTACAATTCTGATTGCAATTGTGTGCATTTAGATGGTAGGAAGACAAATGGAACTCAGTGAGACTTTTCAGGATGTTCTCAGAGACTTCATTTTAGAGGATTATAGATAGAAATGATTCTGAAACCCTGGCAAATTCCTGCTGTTCTGAAGAGACAATAATGAATTAAAGTAGATCACAAGACTAACTTAGTATAAGGCCACTTTTTTCATTTGTATGATAACAACACAACACCCAAAAGCTTTAGCTGAACTTCAGTGACGTGCTTGATTTTAATTTGTGCATGCTGTCACTCCCTGGATGCCCAATCATCATATAAATTATGCTAAGAGGTAGAGGCTACTCAAAAGCATTCAGTAATCTTAGTAGCTAAAGGGGCACTTAGATCATTCTCCCTTCATTCTAAATGCAAAGTTTAACCATTATCCTACTTTGGCATTACCAGTAAGCTTTTCTGATACAGAAATATCAAAGGAAAAGATTTATCACCATAAAATAAACTTTAGAGAAGTATTGCTATGACTTCTCCCTACATCTACCATGCAGCTGAGAGAAAATTATCAATTGCCCCAATATTAATATTTTTCTTGTTTTCATTAATTTGATGTCTGGTTTTCCTTCAAATGTATATATCCGTGTAATCTTTAACTGGACTATAGTTATACACTGTCTACTAGATATTTTCCCAGATTTATTTACTGTTGTAATTTTATGATTTAATCTGTTCTCATGGCTACTATAAATATTAAAGATTTTTTTTCATGATTTTCACAAATGTTTCAATAATTCTCCACCAAGCCCAGCTCATTCACTCATCAAAAGATATTGTGGAATATCATTTTTAAAAATCCAGTATATTACCTTACAACTAATACTTTAAACCAAAACATAAAGACGTGGTTGCCTGAGAATAGTAATATTAGAAAGGTCTTTAAAGAAATGAACAATCTGCCTGGCATTTTGTTTGGATAGAAAGACCATCTGAGTGTCTGTGGATTCCTTGAGCAGCCTCAGGCAGATTGACTCTCTTCCAGCTTTACAACAACTGTGTTCTCTATTTAGGCAGTAGATCATTGCAGAGAATGGCAGGTGAAGTTATAGCCATCAGTCAAGTGACTATACAAAGGATATCATGCACAATTCTAGCATCAGAAAATGCATGTCCCTATTTGATGATTATGGAATGCTGAAACTTATTTTCTGTAATAGGAAGTAAAGGAGAACTGTCACCTCCCTCACAAAAACTATGCTAAGTTCTAAAGAATATATTTTCATTATATTGATTCTGAGGAATATCCAGTTTTGTCTTCCTATAATTCTTAGTTAATGGACAGTCCAAATAATTAAGCTGTCAGCACAAGTAGAGGTTCAAAGAAAATAGTATCAACAGGGTTAATATCAACTCTTTTATCACTAGCAAACCAGTACATCTCATGGTGTAGCATATCCTTTCTTAACTTGGTAGACCCCCAGAATGTTGGAACTTCACGGGATGATTCTGGAATTTGCAACCTCAAATTCCTGTTTCTGGTAAGCATAGGCTGGAAAGGGCTGTTGAATGGTGACATGAGGAAGTTGTTACCATAGCATCAAACCTATGTCTAATTGCAAATTGATATTTTCATGGTATTTATTACAACATATTCTGCTGGGATAAGTATTTCAAAAGAAGATCTATATTTCTCACTTTTTCTCAATTTACCATTTTTACCATTTTTACCAATTTTTACTGTTAGATGACTATCATCCTTACTTTTGTTTCAGCTATATCTGATATATCTTCCAGACTATGGTTCTCAAAATTACCAGTGAGCATGCCTAAATTTCAAAAGAGAAAAAAGATGGACAACTGATTGGAGAAAACTATATTTTCATTCCATGGTCAACTATATGAAAGAAATATCCGCCATATGCAAATCCAACCACCATACCTGCCATTAATATGTAGCAGAACAAAATATATTGTCTTCTCCTGTCATCTTATTTGAACAGTCTGATTATATTGTTCATACACTTATCCAAGCAAATACACATCTACCACTTTTGTTTGTGTAACTTATAATGGTATCTTTAGTTATTACAGCCCAATTATTGATCTGTACTACCAATGTAGTTTCATATTTCTCCAGTTACCTGAACAAAATTATTCCACATTTGAGTCAGGTGAACACAATTAAGAATTTCAGCCAGCCTCACTAGGAGTTCCTCTGAATTGATGATATGGTCTACACATTTATGTCTTCAATTTTTCAAGGTTTCTACCTTGCTATGTTTTAATATAAAACTATTCCCCAGTGTCTTCCACAGAAAAGAATAAACTACACACTTTCATCCAAAAATACCTCTAATTCTCCCACAAGTTGCAGGTTTCTACTGGGAAGATGCCCTGAATACATGATACACCAGCCAGCAATCCTTTGCAGTGAATTTGCATTCCTGTGGTATTTCATCATACATTCAGGAAAGTCAAAATGATTGTTTAAAGTTCCGCATATTATATTTTTGCATATTATGTAAGGAAATGTTTTTTGCTTCATAGGCAATGAAGATAATGGATTTGGGGACCACAAACATAGTGAATTGTTCAGTTTGCTTTCTTTGAAGGTCAAAATGTGACCTATTTAAAATTATTTTAGATACAGATCAGGATCCCATCAATCAAATCTCTATCAAAGTGGCCAAAACATTCATGGTACTAACAATTAACTTAATTACCCAAAATGGTTAAGCCCATCTACAAGATCATCTACAGATGGCCTGCTAAGAAATACGTTTGACATTAAAGACATCTTGAATGCGGAAATCTTTCCCAGTTCATTTGTGTTTGGTGCATGCAATGTTTGTCTATTGGTGCTATTTCATCCAGGCATTTCTTTATTGAGACATTTGTTTAATTTACAATGCTGTTATTTTATAAGTTATCTTTGTTTTACAATACATTATATTTTAATTTGTGTAGTATTGCTACTGTATTTTGCTTTAGGATTACTTTTAATGAAAAGTATGCCACAGTTTATAAAACAGGGTATCATGAAACAGATTCAAGGAATGTAAGGATACCATATTGATGTCAGCAACATTGTCATTAGGAACCCATAACATGATCCCACTTCAGCCTCTGTTATGGAAATCTATGTGGAACCACATAAAGACTGCAGTCACTAGTATCTTCAGAAATAATTATGAAGATCAATGAAAAGAAAAACCAAAAGGAATCACATTCAAAGTCATGTAATAAGAGTAATGTCATCAGACATTAACATAGGGTTAATTAGTCTGAAATATAATTTGTTCCATCCAATGATATCTTATCCTTCTTCATACATCCACACATTTTGTTTGAAGAGACCTCAACATATTGCTGGGCAGATTGGATTTAGGATTCTTCATCTTTTCTTCTCCTTTTTCTTTTTCAATTATTATTTCTGTAAATCTCCAAATTTGTTGATGCTTCCCATTTTTCCCCCCTCAGTCATGTTTGGCTTCAGTCCTGTTTTCTCTAATCATCCAGATCTGCTAACAGATAATTTGACTTTTTAGGACTATGAATTAGAAGGTATTTTGTATTATGGAATTATTGTGCTCATGTCGGACAAGCTTATCCTAAAGTTATTAAATATAAGCAACAATTTATTTTTTACTGATAAAATCTGATAAGTCAGTCAAATAGAAACAAACAGAATTATAGTATTTATATTCCTAACAAACAATTAGCATGCTTTTTAACTAAACTTTGCCATTTGAACCCTTTTTACTCACTTTGAATGTAATTTTTCCTATGTATAATTTCTCATGTTGGTTAATTTTACATTGTAAAATTGTGGATTTTGATGGATTTGAATTTTGATTTGATTTAAAATTCAATTTTTTGTTTAATTCCAAGTTTCATACTGATAATTTATTTATTTAAAATTTATTGTATGGCAAAAATGCCAGAGAAAAAAAGTAATAGGTGCAAGATCCTTTTATCCATTTATTTAGAGTATGAAAACCTGTCTCACTCCTCTAAAGAAATCAAGAATATTATATATGGGAAACTGACATTATCTCATAACAAGTATGTATGTATGTATATATGTATGTATGTATGTATGTATGCATGTATGTATGTATGTATATATTTCCTGTATTTATCTTTTTATAAACAAGCCAAGGTGATCAACATTTCCAACCTATCTTCCTCCTATTTTATTAAGATATAATAATTAGAATATATATAATCTAGCAATACTTTCCCATTGCTAAAATCAGTTGTCTTCTGATCACAACATTGAAAACAAGAAAAAACAACAACTATATTGTCTCTAAGCTGCTACAAATCCTAGAATATTTTTTTTGAAAACTCTTACTCTATCCATGCAAAAAGAGAAATAAAATGATTTGACTTCTCCTCACTCCACATTTTTGTGTATTGCAGTACATCCATTTGGTCATATGCTAAAATATATGAAATAATAAAATAAAAATCCAAACATTTCCGGTGAAGTAGAACTGCAAAGCTGTCAAGTCACCTTTCCTCTTGATAGACCTGGCTAGGGCAGCTAAATCCAGGAAGTATGAAGCAGTTGTTTCTGCAAATGAGGAAAAATGGATTGCCCTACAGCTCAACTGAGCCACAGTTTTTAAAAGAAAAAGCTAGTTTTATTGTGGCTTGAAATTACTGCATCTGAGCCACAAATAAATTGGCCCAGTTTTCAAACACAGACAATATCGTCACATAGGTCAAAGCTGCTTTTGAACTGGTGTAGGTGTCATGTTGAAATGCACTAAAGCAGTACATGATTCCATGATGATGCGTTATAAGCACACATTTTATATTATGAATTTTTCAGTTGAATCAGTGTTTTATAAGACCAACTTCCACCACATGTACAGCTCCAAATATTTTGTTATCTGAGGCTAAAGTAAAATGGAACTTCCAGGCATTAGCAACTGGATGCCCTCTAAAGCAAGCATGTTTAATTCATGGCATATGGACTGCAATGGCCTCCTGCACCCAACCTGCAGTGTTCCACAATAGGCTGGGCTAATTTTTTCAGTCTAATCTTTGCACTAGGGATTTGAAAGTTTAAGATAAAAGACCTGATGTAATTACAATTTATTACAATTATTATCATTAGAATCTATTATCAGAATCACAAAAGACATTGGAGGTCTTCTAGTTCAAACTGTCTACCCAAAGCAGTAGTCCTTATGCCATCCTGGACAAATGATTGTCCAATCTTTTCTTGAATGGAAAGTGATGGAACATCCATAACTCCAGGAGACAAACTGTTCCATTGATTGATTGTTCTCTCAAGAATTCATCTTTTTTCCCCATGTTGAATCTCCCTCTAAAATGCTTCCACCCAGAGATGGTATTCAGCTGGTTTGGACCAGTTCTACCAAACCGATAGTAATGACTCTGCACAGTTCAGGCAAATGGCACCACTGGCTGGCCCTGTCCTACATATCTTGCCTTTGCCCTGTGGCCCAGCTAATATCCATGCTTCACCTCAGGTCGGGGCCCAGAGACATGCCATTCCCCCGCTCTGGCCTTGCCATCTGCATGCCGCCCCCTCTCTTGCCTCAAACTATGCACCCTGAATGGCTGCTTAGTTGAGCCTTGCCACGTGGTGGAAACTGTGCATGCATGCATGTATGGAAGCCGCGTCTGCGTGGACACACATTTTTGGTGAACTGGTGGTAAAATTATTTGAAACCCATCACTGCTTCCACCCAAGAACAGCGAGCAGGCTATGGAGGCGGTGAAATGAATATGGGGAGACACATATCTTTCTCTCCGCCCTGAGACACTGGCTGGGCTGGTTGCAGCTGAAACCACTGCTCTCACCATCTCCATGGCATGCTCACTGCTCTTTCAATGTCATGTGCAACACACTTAAATTTAATGCACTTCAAAATGGGGAGACGGTGTCCCTTCCTCCTCCTATAGCCCAGTATGACGCGGAGCATCAGCTGCAGCCAGCCCAGTATCTTGGGGCAGAAAAAGTTGTGTGTCTTCCCCAGCAGCCGAGGTGTGCACAGCACCAACATGGGCTGGAAAAAGAGGCAAGTAGAGGGGTGCTTCGCTCCCACTCTGGAATATGGAGCAAGTCTCCATCCGCCACTGTTGACCTTCCCTTCTCAGGGCAGGCAAGGAGTGACTGCGAGGGAAGGGCCAGCCGGTGGTGGGATCATCTGACAGGGGCTTCAGGAAAGGACCCAAAGAACCACATGTGGCTCTGGAGCCACACGTTGCCAACCCCCAATTTAAGTGGTACAAAGATTTGGTATGTGATTTGTAATTTCAGACTTGCAAGGTTTTTTTAGAGGCTTTATAAAGCCAAATTGTTTACCTTGCATGTTTCCAGTGTGATCTACTTGGGAGGGTCACTCAAAATGATTTTTTTTTCCATTTGAAGATGGTACATTTCAAGGAACAAATAACTAAGCTTAAGAAGCCTATTTTCTCAGAGGTGTATTCTATCTATACATCCATAGGTATGCATGTAATGTATTTTATGGAACCTAGAGGACATTGACTCCAGCTCTCTGAAATTATGACATCATAATGGCTAATTATGCTTCAAGCATGTCACAAATGCAAAGTGCTGGCCCCTAACTGTTTTAATAGCAGTTTTCAAATTTTTTTAAGGCAGTGGAATCTGCTAGTTAAAAAGACACACGCATACACAAAAATCCTAGCTCCCATGATCAAGAAACAAAGTTCCATGATGCAAAATTCCATGATGATAAAATTTAAAAAAACCTCTGTTTAATATAAGTGCAACACTAACATATTCAACATAGGGGGAGAAAGTAAAACTAAAATGTCACAATATCTGGGAGGTAAATACTTTAACCAAAGAATGCAATGTTCAGTGATGTGATTTTTTTCCCCCCTTTGAATAAAGTTCAGTATTTTGAGTCATTGATGTTACTTGTAAACAGAGATCATGTTCTACATTTAGCCTATTTCTGTGATTAGTTTTGTTGTTGTTGCAGTTTTCAAAAGATATGTTGGTGCAAATGGTGTATGGATTTCAGTGCTTGACTTCTATTTGCATGATCTTCTTTGAAAAACTCCATTCAGATATTTTATCTGATGGAATGTTGTTTGTAAATAGGAATCAATCAAATTTAATTGTAATTTCTTAAAACTTGTGCCACAAGGAGAAACAACACTAGCAGCACTGAAATTGTTTTCATTCTTTCTGATTTCACTCTTTGCTGTACTATATGCAATTGTTGTAGTTTGTAGACAATAATCAGGAAAAATATTCACATTAACTAAATGCAAAATATGCCTCAGCTGAAGGGTATATATTTTGGATAGATGTTGCTATCACACATTTTATCTGTTGTGATATGCCTGACGGAAGCCACTTAAGCATCCACCTTCTTCCTGCCTGCCTTTGCAAATTTCAGAGGAATTCCATGACAAAGAGATTTGAGGCACATTGGTAAAACTGAGTACAGCAATCCTTATTTTTGTTACTAATTCCCACATTATTCAATCAAGCTTACTTCTAAGTAGATAAACACAGGGTGCTACCTTGGTGGTTAAGCAGGCCTCTTGGGGATGTGCACATCCTTACTCATATTGTGGAAAGGGAAGAGCAAGGGACCCACTGAAACCACTTTGCTGCGCTGCTGAACAGGGAAAACATATTGGAATTTGGGGCAAATTGTGAGCCATGTTGTGTGTGATGGCATATGACAAAGGAACAGTAACTATCTGCCTCCTTCTTGGAGGGTTTGTAAATATTGGTGATGTAGGAAGTACAAGGGAAATACAATGTCTAGTTGGGAGTGTTAAGTAGCTTGAGACCTTTCCCTCTTCCCATTTGTTCCACAGAATCTATCCAGGTCCTCACAGAAGCTCAAAATTGGGACAACTGATCCCACTCTACACTACCTGGTACAACAGTGTAGCAAAACAACGCAATGGTGGAAACGTATCTACTGTTTTCTGTACCTGGTGGTCAGGAAGGCACCTGTGAAGCCAATATGTTGCTTCTCACTGTGATCAACCTTGCTTGAAGATACCATGGAAGTGACTAGCCTCACCATGATATATAACAATGGCAGCGAGTGTTGTCAGTTGTTAAAAGTGTATCTCTATTGTAACAGCTTACATACTCAGTGAAAAATCAGTATGACTTGGGTTGCTGCTTTTTGTTTTTAGAAATGGCATATCGCAGTGTGATATAAACCATGTGCTGAATATGATCAATGACTGATTTTTATCAAGTACCAACTAAGGAAGCAACAAAATAGCATTAAACAAGAATTTAATAAGTTATTTAAAGTTAAACATGTTGATTAATAATTTACTCAAAAATCTGGGTGATGATTTGGGATTTTTGTGGGGCCTTCAATGAGATTAAATAAAAAACAACAACTTTAAAAGCTTGCTAATAACATCCTTTCATCAATCAAAAGCCTTGTCAGTAATATGGTGCTCTTGTCAATTTTCACCTTACCACCCAGCTACTATTTTGAAGGTTCTTATCCCGTTTCCTGCTCTAATATAGATCTTTGTCGGGCTGAGTTGAAGGTGATGGAGCCCAGACCTTTTCCATCTGTCTGCATCTGGTGCCAGTTCGTCCAGAAGACTTTGGACTACTGCCCTTCATTACTTAAAGACACTTTGGTACCTGCAGTTTCTCCAGCCCTTGGCCTCCAGCTTTTAACTGCCACCTACTCATAACTTCACACAGACAAAAGGCTGGTCTGGATCAGCATTCAGCGCAGGTCTTGTTTTAAATCTTACTGTCTGATAAAAGCTGATTAAAAAAAATTGATGTTAACTTCAACTGCTTAAATTCCAACTTTTAAATTAAAAGCCTTCCAAGACTGTGATGTCAGAATAGCATTAGGATCTGCAAAATAGCAGACAAAAGTTAAAACAATTAAAAATGTAAGATATGTTTGTTTAAGAGAATACAGAGGAGGAGAAATATGAAGGAACAGAAGTTTCTTGATATCAAGACCATTATGAATAGGCAGTGGCTTACCTTTGGGGCCTTTTCTTCTGGTATAAATAAGAATAGCAGCCACATCTCTTCAAACAGAGAAATCTTACTTTTCCTATGTGCTGTACTCAATGTATTTATTTCTTACATCGGTGTATGATATTTGAAACAAAAATAACACAGCCTTCTAACAAGTGCAATCTGTGTATCAATTGGATGCATCTATCCAGATTATGTATAAATAGAAACAACAGAAACTCCTCTCAGTAATATTTTTCCAGGGTTTGAAACTAGTTATAATAAAGTAGAAAAGAAGAAAAGGAAACATAGATTATTGTTGCAATAGGTGGAAGAGGAAGGGTGGTTCAAGCTAAACACTTTAAAGTAAAATTTATATTTACTAAAAATATAACAAGAAATGCAGCTAGCTAATAATTCAGGGGATTTTACTTTTCTGTATGATTCTTATGGTGCAATTATTTATGAAATAGTATATCAATCTTGTGACTCTCCAATTATGTTAATTTTTAAGCAATGCTTTTTTAAAAATAGATTTTATCCTTTTAAGTAAAGGGCGGAAATGAGATCCTAAATTAAATCTTTCACAGAATGTATGTGTAAGGTTAAAAAATGGAATAGATATTGAAAATGAAAATATGAATTACATTTGGTACTAATATCACAACTTAGTATCTATCAAAATATTATTTTAGAAAAGTATTGATTATATTTATGGGAATACAATTTTAATGTATTCTTCAGTTTTTACTATGACCATAATTTTATAACACTGACAGTAATAATGTTTTTGCAGTTCTGAATTAATATTCTTCTTAAATAGAAGACTGCAGTAATATCAAGCTGATATGAGGAAAGATTTCACATATTGTTTCTATGAATTAGGTATAATAGATAAATAGGTATAATATTTATATCTCAGATTCCTCATTTTTCATTGGATTTCACTGCATTTTGCATAACAAATAGAAGATAAAAATTCTGATTGGAAGGAAAACTTGTTTTTGCAATTCCTCATCTTTAAAATGTTTGCTATTTTTATATTGCTATTTTCCACCATTATGTAGCTCAATACAGTGATCAAGTGCTTTTAATATATGACTTGAAAGTTGCAATCATTGCTATTTTTGAGGATTTTACAAAATCTGAATTGCCAATTTCTTTTATTTTAGGTTCCTACTCTAAAATACTGCTATTATCAACTCCCCCCCCCAGACACAACCTTGTACAGTAGAGTAGATATAAGAAAGCCTTACCAGTGGATCACTTTGTGAGATTTGTGCCTTGATAACATGTTGTAAATTTAATGGAGATTGACTGGATTCTACAAAAAAAAGAAAAATCTCCCCCCTTGCATCGGATTTTGTGTCATCCACATTAAATACAAGGTGAATAGTAGGAGAAAGGAAATGACCCATTGCAAAATTCAGTTTGTTCCATGGTCAAGGACATCTATTTCATTATAAATGTAGTTCTACCAAAACAAATATTATTTCTGAATCTTTCATTATCTTGGTCTCTGGAAATGGACTAAACCAGCATGTGTTGGTATTAGATGCTGCCGAGCCAGCTGTCGTGCCTGGCTGCACTGTCTCAGTGTCAGCAGTTCAAAGCTTGACTGAATGGGAGGAAACTTGATAGGGCAGGAGAACCCTTTTTCAGGAGGGGGGGAGGGAACCATAGCTTTCTTTCTTATTCCCAGAGATTTTTTTAAAAAGTGCTTTGGATTTTTTTTTTAAAGAAACTTTCATAAATGTTGCAACTCTGGCTTTCTAAGTCGGTTGGGCTGAAGGTGATTTGCAAGCAAATTGCACTTTCCTGTTTTACTTGTTTCTTTCTTGGATTTGTGGGAATTCTTTCTTGGATTCTAGGAGTCACATCACACACAATGCCTATTTGAACCAAGCTATTGTTGCTGTGTACTGCGGTAGAAACCTCAGAATATATATCAAGACTTAGGACAGGACAGAGAAAACCCTCAGAGGCCAAGGACGCAAAATGGCTTTTAAACTGGCAAAGCAGAGTCACGACTAGACCAAACAACAGCTTTGCATATTGTCCATTCTACTTCTTAATTAAAATAAATATAATAATTTAATAACACAATAAAATACAGATTATAAATATGATATAATGTAATATATAATCTAGCATACTATTCCTTGTGTGTCCAATCGCACTTGGACAATAAAGAATTCTATTCTAATTCTATATAGCATAATACAACTGTGGTGGTATGCATTTAGCTCATTCCAAAGATTATGAAAGGGTCTGAAATACTATTTCTTTTTGGAAGCTGCTCCTCAGTTAGGTTGGGCTAAGCATTACAGTATGGCAAACATTAAGTCACGCCAGATTAAAGATATTGCACACTTATTAAGACATCATAGAGAGACACAAGCACTTTCAGCACATGGAAAGAATGCTAAAAGCACACATGAACAGAAAGTGGATTCTTCCCTGTCTTTGAAAAATCCCTAGAGGTTCTACTCTCACTACCCCCTTCATTAGTGGTTATGCCAAGTTGTAGCCTGGACATCATTAGCAATATCTGAAATCACAGCAAAGAAAAGCTGCTCTTCATCTTATTTAAGGAACAGTAGTCTTTTTCACAAGACATACATAAGTGAAGATAGTAGGCGTGTAATACTGCCAGACAGCTAATTCCTGAGGCAGACGGTCTGAAGCACTGCAAATAAGGGAGCTAGTAGATTTCAACTTGGCTGTTCATTTTCAAATTCATTCTTAAACAGCAGGGGAAAAAAGTAGTGAATGAGTTTCTCCTAAAAACATTGTAGAAGACATGAATCTAAATTCTTGTGTGCTACAGTGCCCTCTGTTGGAACACATGCTGACAAAAGAATAAATGGCTTGGCCTACAATAGCAAAACAAAATCTTTATCTTCATGCAAATGATCTTTTATCATTCTTTTAAATGATTCACGTCTAACCCTCACCTCTAACCCTCACTTTTTAGTGATTGCTTAACTAAATGTGAGTTTTCTGAGTTATTTCTTTTTAAGTTTTCTTGCTTGTTTTTCTTCTACCGGGCAATTTTTTTTCCACAGAACAACTCATCCTATAAACAGGGCAATGCGTACAAGACATAGAACCAAGATGATGTGTTCAAATTTTTGTAACTGGATAAAGTACTGATTATGTCCAAATGAATTCAGTGGAAAGGAAGTTGACTAGGTCTTTTAGTATCAGAAGAAGGAAAAAGAGGTCACACTATGACTGAGTTCTTCAAATCCTGACACAGAAGGCATTTCAACCAAGAGAGGTTCTAAATATTCCACAGGATTCCCATTAATAAAACTCCCTTGAGACAGCTCAAAGACAAGGCAAACCAGAGAAATTCAGGACAAGGTTTTTTCCTTGACAGATAAAAGAAGGGTCTGGTCTGTAACATGGCTGATAACCCTAGTTTCAAATAATATGCAGTTTGGTTTTGTTCTCCCCCAAACAACAATATTTATATTTTCTGGTTTCTTAACCTACTGTTTAAGGAAAATGCAGGATATAAGGGAGAAAGAGAAAAAAAAGGAACTTTTAAAAGAAGCATGATCTACTAATTTTTGAGAAGAGAAAAGAAATATTGCAATTGAAAAATTTGCTCCCCCACATCACTGCCCTCAAAAAAGAAAAAAGAAAGTTTACAGAAGTCAGCATCTGTGATTCTTTTTGGCTCATATTCACATGTTATGACTCTTCCACTCCACCCCCAAGAAAGAATACACTCTCTATGTACATATTATAAGGTTATATTTTTATCTTGGGCTTTTGGTGACACACACAAACCACTTGAGTCTTGCTTTCATGGTTTATATTGCCACCAGAAACTCTTGATAAAATACAGCTTTATATTGTACAATAGGGTATAGTTTATTTTCTGAGGATATTATATACAGTATTTTATTTATATATACAGACAATGTGTACATGCATAACGGGTTTTAGTAAAATAATTCTAACATCTGAATAACACTACATTAATGTAATAACACCACACAATAATTTCTGTTAGCAGCACGCTTTCCCTCAAGATCGAATAAAAACATAAAAATCGGTATTTTCATGTTATGATTTATGAATCCCATACAGTAGTGAAAATTTCAGTTTCTTGTGGTTTGTAATATTTTACTCTCACAGACTTCTTTTTAAATAACTGGAAATTTTAGCTTCAATATCCTTTGGCTGACTGTATTTTTTTCTGTTTGGCTTTATATGTTTACCGTAATGTGTAGCTTTTGATTCTTTTCATATTGTATGACATATTCCCACAAAGGAAAGGGAATCAAGCAAACGCTAAGCAAACGATATAAGGACTACAGTGAGACAGAAATATACTTCTAAATGGCAGCCAAAGGTATCTGTTATCTTTAACTAGGTTGCATAATTGTATTAAAACCATGCGGTTAAACTTCTCATCAAAATGTATTTTTCTGCCAACATCAAGCCATGCTAAGAGAGACTAAGTATTTTTATTCGCATCTCCTAAAGCATCTAAAACAAAAAACAAAACAAAAAAACACCCTGCGAAAAGGCAATTCAATAGCTGTTTCCTTTTGAATGGCTCTTCGGGTGTGTTTCATTAATAACTGTTTACGTAAAACATCATTTCAACAGTTCAAACATCAAAGAAAACAGGGAAATCTTGGGCAGCGTGCCTGGCAGAGGAACAAGCTTTTCAATCTGGACAAATACAAATCCAGGCAGGAACAGTGGGAGAGGGAGGTGTCTGTGTGTGTGTGTAAGCTCCTGCCTTTAATTTTGTTCTCCGAATGCACGCAAAGGCAGTAGATTCCCGGTTGTCCCCTCTGCGAGCCAGATGCTTCCTTAGAGGGGCAGTTCCATCAAACATTTGCCATGTCCCTCCCACTCCCTTATCCTTGCTTTAATGGACATTAAAAATAGAACAAAACAGCACCAGAGATGGGAACAAAATACATGCACAACAGGCTCAGTCCGCTGTACTCATTCTGCTGCAAAATGTAAAAACAAGAAAGGGCATACAAGCTGTATCCCCTAGGACACATTCAGCTTTTTTAATATAGTAGTGCCACCACACATTTCGCTTTGGATGTTGTATTATATTTATATGTCACTCAAATATTTACCATTTCCCTGAATTCTACTGTGTGTTTGGAAAGCTTGTTATAAGCGAAGTATCTTTGGTGATGTGCTGGTTTCACTCTGTAACAGCTGTACCTGAACTGCATCAATATGTTAACTTTTCCTTCTGAAGCTTCTCATGTGACAAAAGCCACTCTTTCAGATGACTTCCTCCCGTGTAGTTGCCAGTTTGTCCACTGCTGCAAATCACTCGGTGGCACGGTATTATAATAGGGACCTTTGAAGGAAAACATCGAGACACAGAAAATAAGGCTTCTGTAAAAATCCTTTCTCCCCACTCCTCCCCCCTGCCAGAAATGGCATTCATGCGATCAACATATCTGTCCCTTTTGTAACATCAGTCTTATCCTGCAGAATTTGCATGTGTATGTTTCGGAATATTTGTATTTGTCTCTGTGTGTGTATGGGGGGGGGGGTTGTGTGAGAGNTGTGTGAGAGAGAGGGAGAAAGGGAGGGGGGAGAAGGGGAGAGAGGGAGAGGGAGAAAGAGAGAGAGATGGATCAGTTTGGCAAAATATAAATTGACAATTCTCATAGTGAGGAGATAGCATATCATAGATCAGTAATGGAATACTGACACTGACATTTTTAGTAAAAAATACTTGTTGGGAGGGTTATTTCTCAAGCTGGTCAACTTCACTGGATGACTTTAAATGAGTGAACATGGCAAAAACTCAAGTAAAATGGTGAAATGGGAAAATGAAAGAATAGGAAAACAATGCTATATTTAAGTAAATAACATATAGACACTAAGAGGATCTGAACTTGTAGGGTTCATACAGGAAGGCAATTTAAGCTCTTACAATAAGTAGCTTAATTAAATCAACAACTTTGTGCATGGCAGCAATGAAAATGGCCAATTCCATGCAAGGAATGGTAAAGAATAGGATTTTTTTTTTAAAAAATCCATTATTACCATGCCTTTATATGAATTTAACCTTTAGCTGAATTCAGCAAGGCAAATTAAGAACCGTGGTGGTACAGTGGTTAGAATGTACTATTGCACGCTAACACTGTCCACAACTAGGAATTCGATCCTGAATGGGTCAAGGTTGACTCAGCCTTCCATCTTTTTGAGGTCAGTAAAATGAGGATCCAGATTGTTGGGGGGTAATATGCTGGTACTGTACCACTCATAGAAACTGTAAAGCATTATGGAATATTATTTAAGTCTCATCTCTATTGCTATTGCTTAGCACTAAGTTTCAGGTTGAATCATTTCACTTATATCCTGTATGTTTGTAAAATGCATGAAAGTAGCAACAAATGTTTTTGACAACTGTCCATATAAAGAGAGGATGGAAAGTGTAATGCTTTACAATTTAGAAAATCTGAACTTGACACAGAATTTTAAAAATTACAATACATACCATGCAAAAAATGGATATGTTATTCCTTTCCTTCTTTTAGGATATTAATACTTGGGATCATAGCTAATAAAATTGACTGATAGTATATCCAGGCAGATGAAAGAATTGCATTGATAAATAAGGAATGCTATAATTAAAATATGTTTATGATCATTGGTTGAGATGACAATAATAGGATTATCAGTCATTGGTACTTAGAGATCTGAAGAGTCTATGAACCAAGGGTCTCTATGATCTCATTGAACTTGAACAAACATGTAGATGAATGCACACTCACAAATTTTATTTTCTTTAAGGTATTTTGGTTTTGTCACTGGATTTTAATATATGTCTTTTATTTATTTTACAAGGAAGAGGGGGGAAGGGAGGGAGGGAGGGAAAGAAGGAAGGAAGGACAGAGACTGCAGACTTTCTTGAATGTGCTTACATTTTATTTTGTGAGGACTAAGGGAAGATATGTCAGGTCATTTGTTATTTACTTCCTTTTCCCATATTCTTTTCCGTGTGGTTAATATACCAGATTCAAACTAAAATAGTTAAAAGGAATGTTTGGGTATTGACTCCAATCATCTCAGTAAATTCGAAGCATCTATGAAGTTAAACATTGGGAAAGAAAATATTGTTCTCTTCTTTATAATATGTCACATCAGAAACCAAGAATTTAATATATAAACCTGAAGCACAGTGGCTATTAAGAAGTGCAGTACTAAATCAGACAAGAGGCCAATTTGTTCCAAAAAGCTATGATTAAGCTTGAACATAGGATATGAGTACAATAGCCAGTTTAGGCTTGAGTTCCCCAGTGGCTGTTAGCAAAAGAGATGCTGCCTTTGATACTGGAAAAATTACATAGGCTTCACGATTACTAACATATAGTATAGAACAGATATAGCAGATAACACCTAATATGACATATAGCATAGCATAACAATTTTATCTCAGTCATAAACCAGCATAATCTTCGTGATTAGTAGTTTTATTCTCCATGGATTTGTCTAATCCTTTTAAAAAAGTGTCAGCGGCCATCAATGCTTGGCAGTAGCAAATTCAAACTTTTACTACCTATCACATGAAGAACCATTTCTTTTTATCAATCCAGAAATTTCCACCCTTATATAATATAATGAAAGATATAGAAACTTTTTTTCCCGATTGATGTTCCTCATGCCATGCCTAAATTTTTAAGAGAATATCATATCATTCCCCCCACCCCCTGCCATCTTCCAGTACACTAAAAAGTAGCATAGTCAATTGCTGGAACATTGTGCTTCTCTCCAGCATCATGAATAACTTCTTATTTTAGAATAAAAGTGCTTGAAAATGGAGGAAACACCTCTTAAATTAGCCCATTTTGGGGGAAAAATACAAACTCTTTGAGACAACACAACCTATTTTGCACACGTCTATATTTTCTGATCAAATAAATAATGTATGCTTTTACTCTTTGCACATATAGATTTTCTTCAGGCCCTTGATCGTATACTTACTCTTTTATTCATCTTTTTCAAAACTGCGATAGAATTTTTAAAATGATTCAATATTTCCCAAGTTTTATAATGCATTTTTAAATAGAAAGATTATGATATTGTCTGTATTATTTTTAGTGTTTTGAAGGATAACCCTAAAAGGAATTTGCAAAGTCAAAAGACCTTTTCTAGTCAGTCATCATCCTCAGAACATGACCCAAAGGCATTTATTTATTTATTTAAAAAAATTCATTGGTTTTTAAAACAAACATAAACAAACAAATCATAAAAACATCAGGCCATCTTCGATATATGTACATACAGTGTGTTGATTGGTTTACAAATTTTTTTGTGCTTCCATTTGGTAGTCTTCAATTACAATTACATTATATATAATCTCATATTTTCAATCAAATATTAAATGCATTAATATCATTATTAATCAATCATTTGATTATACTTATTATTATTCATTCATGCTTTAAGAAATAATCATATTTTATTCAATTTATTTTGTGACAATTCATATTATCATCCCAA